>VYZV01005470.1:0-15368 GCA_013401275.1 Pandion haliaetus | reverse complement strand
AAAGTAAAAATTCGGGAATTAAATGTCTTTTTTTTTTTTTTTTTTTTTTTTTAAACACAGGGACTAATGTGTATTGTGTTCAGTAAGGGTTGTGGAAGCTGGGATCCTCCTCTTCTTCCCTCACAGCTGACTATTTCATTGCACAAATCTACTTCACAAATTTAGCACGGGGTTGGGTTTGAGGTTTTTGTGTTTGTTTTATAATGTGGTTGGTTTTTGGGGAGAGGGGAAGAGGCGAGAGTTGGATGATTTTGTTTGTTTTTAAACTTATCAGATACACTTCAATGATTTTACTCAGTAAAACATTGGCTTCGACACCTTTTCCGGCATCAGTGTACTGCAACCTGCCAACTGCTGAGACATAGGTCATAGTGAAATTTCTAGCAAATAGGTGTTTGCTGGTATTTTGAACTGGCATCAGGATTGAATGCTACTGGTAACCGGAAAGAACAGAGATTTTTAAGCCCTTCTGTCTTTGTGTGCCTGTATTAGAAATATTAACCACAGTAATGCCCAAGTAGTATGTACTAAAAAATAAGATTTATTGCAGTACCAGCTCAACATTGAAATTACACCTATGTTAGCAAGTAGTGTGGACCAGCTAGAGAAGATCTGGAGAGAAAGCATTGGTGCTGAGGACCTCGTGTCTGTACAATTCATTTTTCATGGCTTCTATTTTCTGCCTGGCTGGCTTTTTTAATTTGGAGTATCTCTAGAGAGGGTGCATTACACACCAAATTATTTCAGATTAAAAAGCTCAGCCTGCTCCTAAGTAGCACTAATCAAGAATTGAGCTGGTGTGCATTACTGTTCAATTTCCAGCAGCAGAGAAAAAGGAAGATGTTTTAAAGTGCTTCATTTGCCAAGGATCTGTCCCTGTTGTGTCTAGGACTGAACTGGTGTCTCGGACACAAAAGAGAGCAGTTCAGCAGATGAGTTACTGTAATCCTATTATAGCATATTGCTCAAACACTTTGATGTAGTAATGAGTTTAACATACTACAGCAACGTAGTAACATAGATTTCTATAAAGCAGCTTGATGTAAAAATAGCCAGGGCCAAACAAAACAACCCATTCTTGCCACTGTAAGTGTCAGGCCAGTTTTCCCAAGCTTTACAATTAAGGCTTTAAAGGCTTGTGGACAGAGAGAGGGACATTTTTCAGAGAGTTAAAGATACAAAAGAAGTATGTCCGCAGCATTCATTTTTTCTATCAACTACCCAGTTTTATTTTGCTTTCTAAACAGCTGAACTTGCAAAACACACCTCAGGTTCTAATTTCCCCAAATTACTGCAAATTTATACTGCTTTCTCAATATCAAGTGTCCAGCACACTGAATCAGGGTCTGACAGTATCTGGGCAATGCTATTAACTACAAACAGCTATATGAAGAAACTTAATGATTACATTCAAGATCTTTTCTAAAAAAAGGAGTTACATTAGCTCTATTTTCAAATTAAGATGGTGCTATTCTAGCAATCTATTGCAATGCTTCTTCAGTGTAAGGAACATTGTGTGCAACACTATTTTGGGCAAGGAAATCAATCCCCCGTATATTTCGAACTCAGTAATCATACCTAGCTCTCAAGTGATTTTATAACGAAGAACAGAAGTCGATTCCAAGCAAAGATCTGCAAGTGTGACCTGTACTCACTAAATGCAGAACACATGGAAAATTCCTTTCGACATAAAAACCAGGCAAGTGCACACAAAAACAGTACTGCTGTTAACTACCAAGCATTAATAAAATAGCTTAGACCATGATAAATTTCTCTCAAACTACATTCTGTAACCTGACTTTATATTGGGTTTTGTTACACACAAAATGTTATGGGAAAAGAGGATAAACCTTAATATAAGTGAAATCTTAACAGCCTGATCAAATAATTATTATTAGTCCAGATCCAATTATTGCAGAAAAGAAGTGAACATTACCATACATAAAAAAGGTCTCCATAGTAGTAACAGTTAAAATTGCTGTACATACATTTCCTATTGCCTCACTCCTTTTCCTGGTATTATGCTTACCCTTAAACTGCCCCTCTGGATCTTAAGGCCAACGATTTCCATTTGTGCCAGGGACATGCAGCATGTCATCAGCATCTCAAGTCCATGTATGATGTTGACGGTTTTTTCCTCCTTCAATCAACTGGGGATCACTTTTATGTTTGATAATACACTTGTTAACAACTTGCTTTCTTCACCTGTCTGCAGGCTCACCGTTACAGCCCATTTTACTGTATACTGTGCATTTTACATGCGTTTTATACTTTTTCTCTCCATTATACTCAGAATGGATTTTGTCAAGAGCCAGGATTGCATTTACTCAACTGACCACTGGAGAGTAGTTTGCAGCCCACGAGTTTCCAGTGCCAGCCCGTGCCCCACCTCTTGACATCCCAGGTACTCCTCTGTGCTGCATCCAGCACTGCCACTTCTAGAGGCCCCTGCCTCATGTCAGGTCTCTATCCTCTACGCTACCTTACTCCATTAAAGCCATAACACCCCATTCTACACAGAGTAACTACTTGCTGCTGCCATCTATGTAAAAACCTATGTGTATACCATAGGAAAAAAAAAAAGTACAAGTAAAACAAATTAATCATACCCACCTGGTCATTAACAAATTGCTGTTATAGCTAAACCACGTAAAAATAAAGCTCCAGGTCAGTCAAGAGAAGCTCAGACAAAGCAAACCTGCTAAGCCTCGGTCATGAGGCTGCATTGAGTTCACTGTGTCCTATCACTAGCAATCGTAATATCTGGGCTACAGTTTAGATAGGCAGAAATTCACCCCCTTCTCCTTTCCCCCAGAATGTAAGCATTTGCGATGGACTAGAATTGAACATTCTTTTTTGCTATCAAAAAACAAAAATCTGCAAGAACCAAGTTAAACATTAATGTCTGGAATGCTATTGTTCTGAAAGTTTGTTGCCACTGTACAGTACCTGTTTACCATAAAATCTGAGATCTATACAACCATCTCAGTTGCACACCTATGAAATAGTAATCTAGATATATTAGAGCATAGAACTATTATTTAATTACATTACAGAAAACTTTGTAAGTCTGAAATTAAATTCTAATTCACAGTAGCAGCATCTTGACAATACATTCCCTCCCTCCGCACATCACATTTTTGCTTCATTCTTAAGTTAACTGGAATTAAAGTCTAAGCAACACCTGCAGAGCTTAATTAGCCTTTAAATACACATGCAAAGTAATGTGGTCAATGAGTTTGAGAATAGAAAAACATACTGTACACTTCTATCAGTCCTGTTCAATGGTTTGGAGTGATTGTACTGTTCATTAATGATTCAAAAATCATTACAGCTAGTAACGATTTTTCCGGCGAAAAATAATCTTTAAGATGTCCGTCCCACTATTTTTTTTTTTTCCCCCCTCTTTTTAAAATTTTCAAGCACCATAAGGGTTTCCATTCCAGTTAGTCAGAGCCACTTCCATGGAGACTAAGGAAGTGCAATGGTAGGACTGACCCTTTGGACAGGTGGAGGTTGTTCCAGGCTGTCTTTGGTTGACAATTCCACCAGCCTCCTAGCAACAAGCTGGGAGAGCTGGTGAACCTCCTAATTTCAGAAGAGGCAGTATTGACTGTAAAAAGAATCAAACAGCCATCTAGTACTACCTGTATTTTGTATACAGATTTAAACAAGGGAGCCCTGAAATGGCATACTTCCTCTCCCTGACAGGTCTGATGACTTCTTCACAGAAAGGCTGACTACCTACTACATGTATCTATCGGCCTTTCTGCACTAGGAGCAAAGACAAGCTAGAGAAGTTATGCTGGTTTTTAATTTCCCCATACCATGCATTTTACATCCTAAATTAATTGCAAAACATCCAATCAGTAAGTTGATCTTCTATAGCTATTGTAGGACACTCAATCTGACAGAGTAATTCAGCTCTCATCCAAATTCTGATCTAGCTACTCCAGCTATTTAAAAAAAGACCATCTGGCTCCAGCCTTTTCGTTAGTATTAAAATAATGAGATATTAAAAGTTGGATAACAGGAGCTTATACATTATATAAATAGTAGCAAACCTAGCTTAAAATTTAGGTGTCAGATTTTTAGTTTCCATGCAAGCAGATTTCAGAATTTGCAGACATTGAGAAAAATGGTTTAGCATAGCAATATACAACCACTCTAAGAATATTAAAATACCATCTATGCAACATATCCTCAGTGAGTTACCTAAACTCTTAAAATTTAGTACAAAAAAATTTCTACCACTACATACCAGTCTCCAAAAAGTTTTTATTTATCATCCCAAACTAGTAGATATTATAAAAATAAACCATTATTTAATATTCAGTTATTTTTATCATACAGTTTTCTTTTTTGAAACAGAAAACATATATAGAAAAAAAAAGTTTTCCATGGCTGTCCCATAAAGCATCAAACCCTGCATTTCTTCTACTGCTGCAGAAAAGTGAAGCATTTCCAAAATAAGGGAATACAGTCTTGACAGACTGTTCTTCCTCCCTTCAAATTGCAACACTCTACATGCACATTTCTGGAAACTCAGTAAGGCCTGAACAGAGAAGGATGGCTATCTGGAGGAGGTGGAGGCGGCGGCGGCAGAGGTGGAGGCGGTAAAAATGGGTATGACGAGTTGTACATGTTCGGGCCTGTCCAAATCATATTCAGATTTGAATGCGGAAGGTGGAATTGATGCACGTCAGTAACAGAACCAAAAACGGGAGGAGGAAAGGGATACTGTTGCATCATTGGGTTTTCTTTTCTATGATGTTGTGGAAACACTGGAGCTTCCTGATGTATTCTGTTGTCTGAAGAGTATAGCTGTTGCGGTCTCACTTGTGGTCTCAAAAAACCCGGAGGGCCTGATGGAGGGGGAAATGGATCCCTGGCGAACCCTCTGCCACGGTATCCCCTTGAATAACTTGAAGCAGGCTGTTGAATTGACTGATGAAGCCCTTTATTGTCACCTTAAAAAAAACGAAAAACAACAACCACAAGCACAGTTTTAATACTATTTTGGAAAGATTCAGTCCTCACAAATCTTTCAAGCTGAAGTCAAGGAAATTTGAGAAGTAATCTTATCAACAAATAATACTGGCAAATAAACATAATCCATAAACAACAAAATAATACCAGCAAGTCTACTGTTTAGTAACTCATCTTGATTTATTACGGTAATATAGAAAGGATGATCTGAGGGTTGCAAATTCAGTCATTAAAAAAGAAATTTCACTTTCTTTCCTTCCAGACATTTTCATTTGTATTAATGAATCACAGGAACACTCAAACTGTGAGTATTTTGGAAAGTTTGGTTTAGAACAAGATTTAAAAACAACACATTTTAAAACTGAAGGTAAATCAATACCTCATTACACTAAAGTGGTATACAGTTTTCAGACCTGAGTAAGTATTACAGCACAAGACGCAGGACACAAATTATTCAAACTCCAATTAAGAAAATTAACTTACTCTATCAGAAAAAAAGGCAGCCTGTACCTTTAGTCAATTGGCCTTCAGCATTAATCTTTCTAAGACAACCTGTACAGGTCCCTGTAAGCATATATTTAAGGTTCATAACAACTGTACTGCCACTTTATATAAATACCATAAAAGTATTAATGGGGTAAGTGCTAGAAATTTAAGAGCACCAAAATATTAAAAATGTCCCAAACAGCTGCTAAGATATTCAAAAGGCTGTAGAATTTAAACTGAAACATGATCTCTAAACGATTTTAAGGCTAGAAACAAAGAGGTATTTAGGGACATAATGCTGCATACATGAAGAACCTATGCGGACCTAATCCTTGGCACTAGACTACATAGAAACATTTTCACCTTTGAAAAGCTAAGTCTGGAAAGGTAGTTGGATACCAGAATTTCTACTTATTTTCATGGGGGATTAGGACTTAAGACTCCTTTGGTGCATGCAGGCCTCTTGGAAGCACTGAAGTGAAAGTACGTGAGTGAATATTTTTGCTCTTTCTTCTCCTATCAAAGACTATAAGAATGAGCCAATTTTAATATACTCAGAGTCCTGCGAAGATGCAACCAAGCAAAACTCCAGCTGAGTCTGAGTTTGTGCCTCAATTTGCCAGATATCCTTGTTGTTGAATTCCATAGTCAAACTAAATTGCACAGTGTCAATTTATACCATGTTACTTACAGAAAAACACAGCAAATCATAACCCATATTCCCTTGACAGATTGAGACAGTTCCTCCCATTGTGTTCTCAGTTATGGAACATAGTTCAGTAATAGTCTCAGCAAGCCCTAGGCAAAGGCAGGTCTGCAATAAGCTGGCAGAATAAGGATACAGTGGAAAACATGCCATATGCTAGATAAGCAGAAACTGGGAGCAAAAATAACTATCAGCAATGAAGGGAAAGTATGGCACAATTCAGATCCTTCCCTTAAGGGAAAACTGTCAAAACCATAGGGCAAAAGCCAGTCCAAAAAAAGGTCGCAGCTTTATTTAAAGGGTACGAGGGAGGGATGTACTGTACACAGACTAAAAGCCTTAACAGGACAATTACAGATCAAGAGAAGAGGGGTTCAGTGGGGCACAGTGTCTCACAGCTTTAGAAAGGAAGAGCAGCAAACTCATGGAAGGAGTCAGTCCAAGAAAATCAATGGGGGGAAACACTGTGCTGCAGAGTTGAAGCAACCTGATATGTAAGCAGTAGAAGAAGAGGGGAGGGGATGAGAGTCAGTAGGGAATGGTACAAAAAGCATGCAACAGAAGCAGACCAGTGAGAACATAGAAAGAGATGAGACTTAAATTAATCAACCAAAATGGCAACCAAAAAGCAAAAAGTTTTGTCAGTAGAGAAGCATGAGAGAAGACAGATAGGAAAATCTGGTTATTGCAAACAGAGCACAGATGCAAGCATACACCTGGAACAGATCTGTCAACAGCAGGAGAAAGGAAGGTGAAGAAGGCTACGTACACTATGAAGAACTATACATAGTTTATTAAACTACTATAGGTTTGTTTATCTAGTGACTGTGTTAGGTAAACAGAGAGGTTCTCAGCAGGCTACACAAGTAACAGTTATTTTAAAGGAGTATTTATATGCCATGGGTGAGGAAAAGCTTTCTTTTCAGATACAGGAATAAATTCCCCATCCAAGACTTGCATCTTCTCCCTGATTGTCAAAAAAATGGGTTTCCAAAAATTGCACATGGCCTTCCGCTATCTTCTCCCCGCACTCAAAGGCTTAAGCTGAACTTGGGCCCCAATAACCCCTGCAATAAGCAAGCTCTAAACTCCAAAAGGTGACATCTGTTCTATATCCTCACTGTGTGTCAGCTGACACAGTTAAAAGAGCCTGTGAATCTCCTGACAACTGCCCTGCTCCTATACTACTTCCCTTGCATAGTTTAATGGAAAAAACTCTTCATTTTCCTTTAAAAAAAAAAAAAAATGAGTGTAACCACAAATTCACTAATGTAACTTTCAAAAGCACAGAAATACTGATTAACTGTATGAAAGCTCTATTATTAAGACAGACGCCATTGTGTATTTCAAACTCAGTTTAACAGACAAAAGCATTCTCCCATAGCATTCACTCACTTGATGCGTTTGTTTCTGATTTGAGTTTCTTCCTTCCTTGACTTTGAGGTTTCTTCTTCTTCTGTTTTGCCTCTCTTTCTTTTTCATCATCACTGAAATCCAAGGCCTGTTAAAAAAAACAACAAAAAACAAAGCCATATAAGGCTGCAGATAACTTCAGTTCTAGCAATAAATCATTATTTAGAAACCAATCCATCCTGCAGTCAGCTTAGAAGTATATTAAAGTTGCACTTTCCTATTTTGCATTCAAAGAGCAACATTCAAGCACTGAACACAAATTTTTAATTGCCTGGATGTTAGTAAGAAAAAAAATTGGGAATCTCTGAGGGAGCTGGCTAGTTATTGCCAAGAAAAAAAAGCTTTCGACAGGAAAACTGCAGACTAGGTGAATTAAAATATGGATTTTTAAAATAAGTTAAAATTAATTTGGCAACTAATACTTCACTCAGCGCAGTTAAACTACATTAAAAAATATCTCTATTCTAAAATTATCACTAAACTGGAATTTTCTGTAGTATATTTAATAATATTCTTCCCGTTAAACTTGCAATACCAATGTTATTCCAAAGGAATTTTCAGCTTTGGAGAATGTTATCATCTACAATAAATTCAATGTCACTGCAGCATTTTGTTCCTGTTACACAAGGTTTTGCTACCTTTCGATTCCCAGCTTACATTTAGAATGAGGAAGTTATTAGTGACAGGAAAGATATCTTTCATCTTAATTCCCTGAAAAACAGCTCGCTCGTATGACTTAAAGGTGTAGGGTTTGTTTCCACCCTCCCCTTCCAAATTCTGAAAGGAACGGTTTTGCTGCTTACCTATATATCTCCATAGTATATACAAAGGACGGATCTCAAAAACACTGCACTAAAAGTGCTAAAAAAGCCACATAAAAGTTAATTCTGAATACAACTATTCTCTACGTAACTGGATTACATTCTTACTCAAAAAAAAAATCCACAAGGAATACAACAAGATGATATATACCATGAAGTAAAATCTTTCACTGACTACTGCTTTTTCTAAGGACGTCAATACGCCATCCTCCAGTAGAGCAGAAATAACAAACAACAGGTACCTTCTATTGCTAGCTAATTTCCATGTAACATTCCATAAAAGCCACCTCAGAGAAATCACAGTTATCTGCTCCTGCTAGCCTTGCAGCATACAGATCACACTTTGTCATCCTATAACTGCAAAGACAAGGCTGAGAGAGACTGTATTACTCGGTCTACAGTTAAGCTGAGCTCGTTACGAGCCTGTCAGAAAAGGAACACTTACCACATACCTTAAAGTAGCAAGCATAAAAGGCCTAACATGGATTAATTTAACATTCATATAAAAATAAAGCTTCACAGTATCACAGAAGGAACTGACTCCAGCAATTGCATGCAGTTTACCAGGGGAGTTGGCCAGAAAAGTTACAGAATCAGCTGCCAGCTGAGGGCTCTAAAAAAGTCTGGCTGTAAGAGACAATTTCAAGCATCAGTAGCACAAAATTTAATCAGCACCCTTGTCAACAGCTATTACCTTCACAGCAAAAGCTACTTTCTATCAGCTCATCAGCTGTCACAGTTTGGATATCTTAGTGTAAACTAAGCACTAGAACTATCCAAAGATTATCTCATTAAGGATTACAAGATGTTAGACATGGTATTTTCTCTGAAACAGAGCGCACAGACATATCACAAAGTCAGAATGGCCACAAAAACAAAGGTGTCATAAAAAGCACTCAGGTTTGCTCATCCTTGCCATCACTGTTTTTGTTCAAGCTTCCTTCCTTCCTATAGTGAAGTACAGTAAACCTAAAGTTCCCCCTGTACTTTCAGATTCTAACCTGAAGGTAACAGTACCGTAATTAAGAAAAATCATTTAAAAAAAAAACAAACAAACTTTGGAAAAAGCAATTAATCTGTATCTGCAGAAGATTTGACTGCTTGACTGTATTTAGCCAAATTTGAAAATCACTTAGGTTCCTACAAATTCAAATTACACATTTACAAGCTCATCACCTGAACAGCTATAAAAATACAACAAAAAAAAAAAAAAGAGCTTGCCATTAGCCAATAAGCACATTTTGTATCATCATCACTAGAAAATTGTTTGACCAAAGAAAGCTAAGACTAGCCAAAAGTTTCTAAGTATATACAGCCTTTCAAAGTTCTATTATCACATACCAACAGTCCAATTCTATGCAACACTTCTAATTCTCAAATGATGATTCTCTGTGAGATGTCTCGCCAAAAAAGGAAGGTAATTTACAGTCAGAACTGACAGACAAGCATTCTTTTAGAGAAGTTAACACTGCGCAGCTCAGTTCCATTTGTGGGAAGAAAAAGCTATTTCAAAATGCATCCTCCTCACCATAGTAGAAAAAGCAACATTCTGGGTTGACAGACTGATACATCATCGCAGGACCTATCTTCAAGCATAGAAAAGCCCATGTTACAACATCTCTCCTTCAAGACAGAACAACTGGCCTGGGATAAGGACCGTGAATGCAAAAATTGATACTGTCCCTCACAGCATCCTTCTGGACAAGCTGTCCAACTGTGGGACAACGGGGTTCATGGTATGCTGGGTGAAGAACTGGCTGAAGGGCAGAGCTCAAAGGGTTGTAGAGAATGGGGCTACCTCTGGCTGGCAATCAGCCACCAGCAGCGTTCCTCAGGGTTCAATTCTAGGGCCAGTTCTGTTCAATATATTTATCCAGATGCAGAAGCTGAATGCACCATTAGCAAGTTCATAGACTCATTTAGGCTGGAAAAGACCTTTGAGATCATCGAGTCCAACTGTCATTTGGTCCAACCAAAATTTGCTGGTCATACCAAACCAGGAGGTGCTGTTGACTCTCTTGAGGGACAAGAGGCCTTGCAGAGGGATCTAGAGAGATTGGAAAAATTGGGCAATGATTAATGGGATGAAATTTAGCAAGTTGAAATGCTGAATTCTGCACCTAGGAAGGAGTAATGCCAGGCACAAGTATAAGTTGGGAGAGGAATGGCTGGAGAGCAGCCCTGCAGAAAGGGATCTGGGGGTGCTGGTCGACAGCAGGCTCACTATGAGTCAGCAGTGTGCCCTGGCAGCCAAGAGGGCAAACCCCATCTTGGGGTGCATCAAACATAGTATAACCAGACAGATAAAAGAGGTGATTACCCCACTGTGTTCAGTGTTGGTACAGCGTCACCTTGAATACTATGTGCAGTTCTGGACCCCACAATTTAAGAAGGATGTCAAGGTCCTTGAGTGCATCCAGAGGAAAGCAACAAAGCTGGTGAAAGGCCTAGAAGGCATGTCCTATGAGGAACAGCTGAGGGCTTGTCTAGTTTGGAGAAAAGGAGGCTGAGAGGTGACCTCATTGCTCTCTACAGCTTCCTGAGGATGGGATGTGGAGAGGGAGGTGCTGATCTCTTCTTCCTGGTATCCAGTGACAGGACGTGTGGGAATGGTTCAAAGCTGTGCCAGGGGAGGGTTAGACTGGACATTAAGAAGCATTTCTTTACCAAGGGGGTGGTCAAACACTGGAACAGGCTTCCTCGAGAGGTGGTCGATGCCCCAAGCCTGTCAGTGTTCAAGAGGCATTTGGACAATGCCCTTAACATGCTTTAGCTTATGGTTAGCCCTGAAGTGGTCAGGCAGTTGGACTAGATGATCGTTGTAGGCCCCTTCCAACTGCAATGGTTGATTCTATTCTAAAAATTGGTTTGAACACTAAAAAAAAAAAGCCAACCCCAAAAACCAAAACCCACACCTTTCCTACTTATAGAGTGATAAACACATACTGTGTAGCATAGAACTATGCTATTCATGCAAGCTTTTGGAAGATTGAAAACAAGCAGATAGATCTCTCTAGGATACTATAGTAGACACACGGCTTCTAGGAATTTCAGCTATTTTGGATAAGATATGCTTAAAGTAGAAATTGCAAGGAAAAATTACTCAAGTGTTGATCTATAAAACAAATCTCATGAAAACACCTGAATAAAACTACCAGCCTTGAGATTCTTATCGAAGACTATAGTAATGAAAAGTATAGTTACAGTGGAGTTAAGGAGCACTGGACAGGAAGTCTGGATGTCATTGAAGAAATCTTTACAGATCCTATAGTAAATGACATCAACAGTCGTGAGGAATTCTGACTTCTACACAACCCTGTATGACTGCCTTTAGAAGACACTCATCTCCTCTGATGAACCTAGTGTTTTATATAATAGGCAACAGTAGGGAAACCTTACTAAGAAGCCATTCAATGAATTCAACAGAGAAGGCGTCAAGTTAATCTAACAGAGTAGACAGCTTAAACACCCAAGTAGTACAGTTTGCAGAGTACTAGGAGGCCTTTTAAGACAAACAATTGCTTGTGGCAAGGTAAAAGAAAAAGCTGCAATGAAATAACAGCAAGGACAAAAATTCCCTAGCAGAAGCAAAACTATTAGGCAAGGTAAAAGCACTGCTACTCAAAGTTGAATGTTCAGGTTGCCAAACATGTTCTTGAAGGATTAGAGGAACTGAAGATACACATTTTTCCAATTGCAAAAAGCAAGTAGAAAAAGACAGCTAGTACTCTCTACACTGACTATGAGACCTCTCCAAGAAAAGCATGACCTTCTTTTCAAAGAAGAGGCACGTAAGCTTGCTAATTAGTTACTCTGCACAGAAATTTTTCTACATGTATCTTGTGTAATCAAAAACAATAAACAAGCAAAAAAAAAAAAAAAACTATAGTTACTTCGGGTGGTGGTTCTTGGTCATTCTTCCAAGATGCATCTGAACCTTTTTCCCTAAAAGAAAAACAAACCAAAAATTAGACAATCAAGATGAAGGAAGATGGTGTCAGGAGGCTACAAAACATCTCGAGTCACATAGTAGCAACATACTCCAGGTTAGAAATCATTTGCAAGAACTGCACTGTGGCAAATAGGTAACACTCTTCAAGGTATCAGATCTCCTACACCAGGAGCTTCCTGTTTTAAAAGGGGCAGTCATTTTTTAATATTGTTTCTAAGTGAACAGTAAGCTTAAATTGCTTTGAACCTGAATTGAGGTAGTTCATTGCAACTTTCTTATGCTAACTGCTGACTACAGTCACAAGCTTTCTTATTCTTCTGGTTTCAGAACACGTATCTCCATTCAAAATGGACAATGAACTAGTATAGTAGGATACAGGCTTTAAGTATAACTATAGTGAAGTGAATTCAGAACCCAAAAAACCTCTAAGCTTGGTTTACAATTCCATTAAGATGGTGTTAGATAGGTAATTTGGTTTCATCTTCTATTTTGTTGTAAATATAAAAGTCAAGGTAAAAGCAGACATTTAAGGAAACAAAAACTCAATTATCTTTCCTGACAAGCACCAAAATTAATTTGAAATGGTGTAATTTATTTCACCCACCACTGAGAACTTCACTAAAAATCAAGTCATTTCTTTGATTAGCAACAAATTTGTGGAACAAATTATGCTGTTAAAAGTCTGTGGAAGGTTTTTCCACACTGCTCACAAATTTAATCTGTTTTGGTCAGAAATGTCAAGACACAATCTTTATCTATGTAGACAAACTATATAAAATAATGCAATACTGAAAATTCTTACTTGCAAAATGGAACCAAATAGTTAAAAACATCAACATGTTCAGTGTGAAATGTCTTCAATTAGTGTTCTAATAACCAAGGGGGTTTTTTATGTATTTATCAAGTCAGCAACAATCAAGCAGCAATAGCTACATCAAAGTACATAACCATTGGCTCTAGGTAGCCTGGACTTAAGAGGCCCTTAGTCAAAGGCTGCCCATGAGAACGCTGGCAAGTCATGTGGAAGTGCTTTGTGCCTCAACCCCTAACCATAAAACTGAAGCTCTATCTCTACGTATCACTAGAAAACCATAAAGGCACACCACTTTTGTGATTATGAGCAAATCATATTAGCAAGCAAGCCATTTTAAAGTTTAATTCAAAGAAAATGTTACACAGAGGAAAGACAGACAAGGGCTTTATATGAATAACTTCTCAGCTGCAGAAAACTGTCTACCTACGAAAAGATGAAAAGTAACACTTTTTTTTTAAATTATGAACAAACTTCTTTGTTTCTCCCTCTCATCTTGTTATCTTGGGGCAATACATGCGTGCCAGAAATACCAGAGCACGCAAGAAACTCCCAAGACCTGTGGTCATTAGGCAATGTGTGGTACTCCTGACTGCAAAATTTAAACCTCCTCAGTCCTTCAGGCAGCTTATCTCACTCTCCCAAGGCAGCCTTCCCCATTTCAGCAAAACACAAAACACTTTTCATGCTCTGAGATACTTAATAATCTTTTGCAAAGAACAAGAAAGTACTTCTTTGATTTCTGAACTCAGATACTGTAAGATCTGGAAGTCTAACAAAAGGTGACTCAGACGAATCATGAAAATACATGAGCTTCGTTAGAATTACTTTGTGTTTCAGGCAATACAACACAAATCTATTTTTGGCAACAAATTATTTTGCATTCAAGAAGTTTTACACTACACTTTCATTTATTGTGCTATAAAGCACAAGGCTTATTCATACCACTGCAACTTCGTACAATGCAAGCAGATTGCGTTCCAGATTTCAGAAAAAGCTTCAAACTTAAGGTTTCTTTCAGGTCTTAATCCCGATTCCTTTCCTTTTCAAAGTACCATCACAGGTTTGAGTAGCAGTTCTAGAACTTTAAGCCTGTAATACTCCACAAGCTGGTCTGCACACAGTCAAACTAACAAAAAGCAGAAAATGAAAGTCATTGGTCATCGAATTTGCTATCTGCTAAGGTCCAAAAGCCTTCTTGTGACACTGATCGAAGCCCAGCTTTTCTACTACCTATGCCATCTTGGCTTCTTTATAGAGACATTACAGCACAGGTCAGAAGCCAAAATTCTTTATCCTTTTTCAATAACACCTACTTTGTAAAAAGGCAGCTTCAACAAATAGTACCAATTGCCTCACAAAAGCTTAAGAAACCTTACTGACAAAACTCAGAAATAAAATAGTGTTTCAGTGAAATGTAACTTAAGTCACATTATTCAGAAATTATGGTTTACATCAGATTACACAGGTGTTCACAATGCTCCTTTTAATGCAGGGCAAGAAACAATGTCCGATGCACTATTCAGCTGTGCCGATAAGTCATGAAAGTGATAAACATTGTACCCAGTGTTCAATTTTGTACCATATATGATAGTAAAGTACTACTAAAAGACAAATAGTTCCCAAAACTACTTGCAAAGCATGTAACAAACTAAAATATGAGTCTCATGTCTCAGATGCTGAGTACAGCATGCAGTTATTGCTGTAGCAAGCAGATGATTAAGGTCTATGCAGTTACTGTACTAAGCAACAAAGTTTAATGGCACAAATCAAAGACCAGCTGGCATCAAAATGCTGCAGAAAAACAAACAAGCAGCAGAGTGAGAATGTGATCTATTTATGTCTTCACTGAAAGGAAAAAAATATGCTTGTTGCTTCCACAGAAATGCGAAAGGGGGAAANNAAAAAAAAAATTTAAGAAAACCCCAACTACTGCAGGCCTGGCCACACATGCATAACTAAAGAAAAAAATTATTCAATATGAATACTGGCTGAGTTGCAATTAATGCAGACACCAATATTATTGGCTAGTCAGAAAAAATTTGCAAGTCAGGTGAGAACTAATCCTAATAAACAGAGACTAAGTCACTTGTGTAACAAAGGATTTTTTTAACCTATAGTTATTTCAAACAATTATTCATCAATAATTAGAACACTAATGTTTAGCAGTCACTTACTATCCTTTCTTTC
>VYZV01005469.1:0-16636 GCA_013401275.1 Pandion haliaetus | reverse complement strand
TTTAGTGTTTGTTGTTGTAGGTCAGACTTTTGAAGAGACCAGACTACTCTTTTCACTTATCTGCATGACTTTTTCTGAATGATAGCTAGTGACTTCTGATCCCTGCAGTTCATGCCTTTTCCTTCTGTCTAAAATGGATGTTGAATCAGTATTTTTTTAAGTTCTTCCTCTTACTGATAACACCATTCAGCTTTGTAGGCTGGTAGGACTTCCACAGTTTCAACAAGCTGATCTATTGCTTAGTTACTATTCTTTGTAAGCTCAGACATGAAAAGAGGTTGTTCTGCATCACTTATTTCATTCTCTGAGGACGTACCATTAGAAGGGCATGTCATCAAAGATATAACCACGGAGTGTTAGCCTTTTGCCAAATATAAGAATCTCTTAGTGTCAAGAGCCACATTGTTAGCCAAGCTGTATAAACTGACTATTCAGCAACTGGAAACATTACTAATTGTGCCAAAGCAAGAGTTTAAATGGAATAGACTGGACATATTACTCTCTCTTTCGTGATGGGAAAAGCAAAAGCACAAGTGATCCAGTCTTGATCTCAAAACATCTTTAGAGAAGGTTGGTATCAGTCTCATCTTTTTCAAAAGAGAAAGCAGAATCGGATAAGTGTTGCAGAAAGTCAGCTAACAATACAGGCAACAGAACTGGAACCAGAACCTGATTTTTTGAGGCCTATGTGGTGGTCCATGAATTAGGTAAGGTGGGTGATAACATCCAGAATTAAACTGTAATTTATGAAGCATGAGGAGAAAGAAAATATTCAGGAGTGGGAATTGAGAGGAAAATATTAGGGGGCTAGGAGTAAATCTGGCAAAAATATTTCTCATAGGAATAAGAGGCAGTTGTAAATATGATTGTTAGCAGTTTCCCTTGCCCTCTACAACAATTACATTTTGTTTTGATCTTCAGAAGAGCAGGAAACTTGACGTTCAAAAATCCAGAATTGTTCTTTTCAATTTGTCCTGGTTTCAGCTGGGATAGAGTTAATTGTCTTCCTAGTAGCTGGTACAGTGCTATGTTTTTGAGCTAGGTATGAGAAGAATGTGGATAACACACTGATGTTTTCAGTTGTTGCTAAGTAATGTTTAGTCTAAAGTCAAGGATTTTCAGCCTTTGATGCCCAGCCAGCAAGAAAGCTGCAGGGGCACAAGAAGCTGGGAGGGAACACAGTCAGGGCAGCTGACCCAAAGTGGCNCCGCTTGGGGACTTCTGGGTGTGTAGGTCAGTGGGTGGTGAGCAATTGCGTTGTGCATCACTTGTATATTCCAATCCTTTTATTATTACTGTTGTCATTTCATTAGTGTTATTATTGTCATTATTAGTTTCTTCTTTTCTGTTCTATTAAACCGTTCTTATCTCAACCCACGAGTTTTAGGGTTTTTTTCCTGATTTTCTCCCCCATCCCACTGGGTGTGGGGGGGAAGTGAGTGAGCGGCTGCGTGGTGCTTAGTTGCTGGCTGGGGTTAAACCACGACACAATTTAATAGGTAGCAAAATCTTAGGCATGAAAATTACTCTTAGCCAAATGCAAAGGGATAGCTAAACTCATAGCCTGCAAAAGACATCTGTAATTACAGCTCTGAATCAAGCTTTTCATACGATTAAAAAGTGTAGGGTTTGGTTCTCACATTGGAATCCTTGATGAGGCTGACACTGAAAACTTACAAGATTTGCTGATAATGCTATTGTAAGAAAAATATTATAGTGATGATGTTTGGAAAATGATGTCACTTTAGTTTGATTTATGTGCAAAAAATAATTCAAATTAAAGATACTGAAGAAAGGGGGTTTATAGATCATTTTTGTGGATCTTACTGTTTTATTTGAGAGAACACTACTGAGGAAAGATTTGAGTAGACAGTGCAAGGTGACACTAATTACTTGCCAGCTGTTCTAAGTATAAGAACTTGAGTGCTAGCTATAACAGCTCATTTCTGTATTGGGAACCTAATAAGTGCAGCAACATTAAACAATTCAAGTTTCGTAGTATACACAACTGAAAGAAATAATTTACCTGCAGTTCCATCCATTTTATACAAGGAATAATATGCATGATAGTACCTCAAAAAGCAGTTGAAAAACAAGTATTTTTCTAATAATAGTCAGGATCAGCTGCTTTCCACTCATATTTAGGGAGCTATTGGATTTCTGGTACCACTTACTGTATAGTCATACAGTGATTTAAACATGTATAGGCCATTACGTGGCCCTTTTAAGTATGGTCTGTTGGACATAAATTCAGCCTATGAAAAGGAGATTCTTGCCATAGCTCAGTTCTTACATGGTTAAACTAACAACTGTTCATTTGTCTGCTTATTGTGAGCTTGTTTTAATGAATAAAATGTGCTCTGTGTTAAGCATGTGTTGTGGTTTCAGGTCAGCTCAGTCGGTAACAAAGCACCACGAAGCTGCTCGCTCACCCCCCACCTCCGCCCCTGGCCACGTTGGGATGAGGAGAAAATCCAAAGGCAGGCTCGTGGGTCGAGACAAGGACTGGGAGGGATCACTCCCCACTTATGGTCACGGGCAAAAGACAGGCTCAACTTGGGGAAGAAACAAAATCAATTTCATTTACTACAAATCAAAACAAAAACAAAACACAAGGGTATTAGGAAGGGAAACTAAACATCAGAACAACCTCCCCCCACCCCTCCCGCCTTCCCAGCTCAGTTCCACTCCCGATGCTTTCTACCTCCTCCCCCCGGCGGCGCAGGGGAACAGGGGATGGGGGTTGAGTCAGCTCGCCACAAATNCTTCTCCAACGTGGTTCCTTTCCGCGGGCTGCAGTTCCTCACAAACTTCCCTGGCGCGGGTCCTTTCCGCAGGGCTTCAGTTCTCCAGTCACACACTGCTCCAGCGCGGTTTTTACCATGGGGTTACGGCCATCTTCGGGAGCCTCCACTCCACCGTTCACCCCCATGGGCTGCAGGGGGACAGCATGCCTTCTCACTACGGGCTGCAGAGCCGTCAGCCTCCTCAGGCGCCCCCTCCTCCCCCTCCACTTCCATGACTCCAGTGTCGGCAGCGATGTTCCTCTAAGGTTTCCCAACCCCCACACTACCGGTTCCCCATCTTAAATATGTTCTCCCAGAGGCGTTACCACCGTCACTCCCCGCCTAGAGGCAGGTCCGACACTTCGGCGCGTGCGTCCGACATTTTGGGGTGGCGAATTCTTCCAAGCAACTTCTTAAAGGGGCCGCCTCTGCAGCCCCCCTCCCCTGCCACCAAGGAAAACCATGCCACACAAACCCATAACAGCATGGAATTCAGTTTACGATTTTTGTTTTCTTTTAGAAGATTCAATGACGTTGCTTGATATTTTAGTCTCATTTTTTTCCACTTTGAAAGCTATCTTCTCTTTAAAAGAAAATCTTTTTAGGGTATGCTTATATTTAATTTTCATAAGAAACTCACAACTCGAATTCAAGAAGACTGTCAAAACAGTTGCATGAAAATGAAAAACTTTTGCACTTTATTTTGAAATTGTTGAAGTTTACTGGTCACTTCATATTAAAAGCAGTGTTGAAACTCCAGCAGCAGTTAATTGCTCTGTATAAATCCAGTTAAAATAAAAAAATAAGTGGAAATAAAAGTTGCTTAGACTAGAAATAGGTTTGTATATCTTCAGATAAAATTATATACTCAGTTACAGACTGCATGTGTCCATCTAGCATGTAAGATTCTTTATGGAGAAACAGTAACTGGTGGTACATTGTTCTGATTTCTTTATATCTTTGTGAGAGAAAGGAGGAGAGCTTTATTAATGTCACTGTTGTGATCACGGGTTTTATTTGTTTGTTTGTTTTGTTTTCCAGATACTGACTACCCTTGTTAAAGGAATTTGTAAACCAGTAACCTGCAAAATCCGCATTTTGCCCTCAGTAAGAACATAAATCATTATGCTAAAGTCTTTAGTTATTGTTTATTTCTGTGATTTAAAATCCATTAGAATGTATGGCATTCTAATATATTGGTATTTTAAACCTGTTATTATGAAATAGCACTTGGAATTATAATTTCTGCTTGGGATGCTGTCATGACCTAAAGGGTTATCTGACCTGTGGGTGTATATAGTGATTGTGGGTTTGTTGGATGCCATGATACACAAGGACACAGAGGCTTTTATCCTCTAAATTTCTCAACTTTATTACAGATTACCACAACTACCACAAAAATCACCATAGCAAATACACCTATTGCAAATTATTAGTAACAACAGTCAATAGTATAACAGCAATGATTAATATGGCAGCAATCAATTATAGGAACAATCAGTAATAGCAACAACCAAGTAGGTATATACTACTACAAGTTACTACAGACTTATCACTAGTGAAGCGAATTTATCAATAATATAACAGCAGATACTCTTATGATAGATTACTTACATGCATATATATCTATGTTCATAGTAATAATACCTGTATCAAGTGCATTAGATCCCAGAAGGGGAACCAACCATCCCAGAAGTAGGAAGACAAACTGAACTGACCCCAAAAGTAGGCCCAGAGGGGGAGCAGTGAAATAACAGACAGATACTCACTCCAAAGATGATCTGTGTCATGGAGTTAGGAGTCAGCCAGGCATCCCTGGCGAGAGTCCAAGATCTCATAGAAAGTTTGTGTGGAGAGTTCAACCTGTTTAGGAAAAGGAAAAGTATGTGCAGCGTGGGAAGTTCTCCGAGAGAGAAGCTCCATTTTGGATAAAAATTAAGTAATTTTTATGTCATAGAGTCACAAGAGGGTGTAACACACCACCCCTCGAGCAGCCAATATATGCTGTTAATTCCTATTTTTCACCTGGTGCAGCCAATAGATGATTGCTTTCTTTTCTTTCAGACCAATTTTTATGTTTTCCAGACTGTTTTCCTGTTCTTGCAGTTAGAACAGCCAATGGTGGTTACAGATTCTTTCTTTCTCAGGATGTTTTCCCCTTTTTCCAGACTATTCTTCACCTTTTCAGGTGATAAGCTGCTGATATAGTTCCTTGGTTTTGCACTTAATTGGTGGTATCTCAGGATGTCTCTGTTTTCTAGGGACCCAGCTACACTTACCAGGGCTGCTTCTGGTTCACAGACCTAGTTCCCAGGTTAATGGTTTTTAGGTTGGCAGGCATTTTCTCTCTCAGTATTTTTCAGAAGATATTTTCTTCTGTTCAGTCATTTTCCCCTTCCAGCAAGTCTCCTTTCTGGCTGCTCACATCAGATGCCAAACTTCATTTCTCTCTAGTTTAAAAAGTTGAGGAAATACTAGACATTATATGTCTACACATGGTTTTATTCCATGGAACAGCAAATGCAGGTACTTCTATTAAAAATGTGGTTTAGTCCTGTTTATTGTAACCCATGGAGTTAATCCCAAAGCTTTTGCTGGTGGATAAGCATTACACGAAAATAAAAAGGAAAAATGTGCTCTTATTTTAGAATAAGACTGCTAAATGTGGAATTGACTGAGAGTAGTATCATGTGTACATAAGCACAGTGGGATGAACTTTGAATTTCTTGATAGTCTGCTTGAAGCTTGTAAGAGGGGAAGACTAAGCCCTAATGTTACTTCTCCAACTTCCAACGTTTATGTTAACAGTGAAGATTTTACTAATGAAATTGTGTTTACAAGAGAAACCGCCTGTGCTCTATAAACTACCCATATTGTACAATGCAAGGAAATTTTGTATTACTTGAGTCCTGATTTACTGTATGTGCAATGACAGCAATAAATACTACAAATGATACCTGAATTAGAACCAAATTCTGCAGCCTTTTTAGAAACTCTTCGATAGACTGCAGCACTGAACTTGCTAGCTTATACAAAGAGGCTCGTAATCTTCCTTCTCAGAAGCAACATCTTCATTGCAATTAGAATTACTTTTTGTCTGGATAGATTCTTGGGTACAATCATTCATTTCAAAGAAATTGTGGTAAGACTGTTATATGTTATATTGCTAAAGCTGTTACATTTTGTTTTGTCAGTATTTTTCTAGAATTTAACTATTAATAATGTAGCTTCCTTACTGGATATTTTTTTTTAGTTGAATTCACTACATATTTTTAAACCTCCAGGAGATGATGTGCCTTTTCTTTTAATGACTGATTGGTTTGCAATTGTGTATTTAATTACCTGCCTAGGTACTGTGATTGCATGTGACCTGGATAGATATTTCTGTTGATGGATAAACTGTAACTGAGCTAGCTATTGTTCAAAAGTCATTTACACATGCACTTAAAATGATTAAATGAACAAATGAAGCATGTGTGAAAAGAATCACTAACTGTCTTAATATCATTTTGGTTCTGAAGTACTGAAGTATTAAATCAAAGAACTGGCATCTCTCCTTTTTATTTTGTATGACTATCCTAGAGCCTCTTCCTTTTTGTTTCAAGCTGCTTTTGCATAACATGTCACCCATCAGAACAGCAGGTGAGCTTCTGTCTCTGTGTCCATGCCAGCTGGTAGATGTTGCATTTTTCAAAGACTGAATGTGCTATTTTTGTGATGAGCTGTAGATCATCCTCCAGCTTTTGAAAAGAAAATAGGCCTTATCTTTTTTCATTCTCCCCTTCCCCAAAGCTGTATAATGCAGGCTAATCCAGCAGTGTGCCAAATTTCTTTCTGCCTTTTAACAGTTTCTTAAGTCTTTGAAGATACACTGGGAGCTTCCCCTTTTTCCCCTGTATCTTTTGATTCACTGGTCATGTACAAATATTGTTACAATTTTTTAGATACTAGTTAACTTTTTAAAGACACATCTGAGAAGAATATTTATAGATGTGTGATTGCATGTTACCTTGACATCAGAAGGCATCCTCTTATTAAGATGCATTTTAATTACAATTTACAGAGTAGTTGCTAGAGAGGACTTGCTAATCAAGTGTTTTGTATCATTTTCAAATGACAGTCTAAAAACCTATTGGAAAATATTCTTTTACTACAGAGTATTGTTTTATCTTGTTTGAGGAAGTTTGCGATCTATAGTTTCAAGGAAGTATTGAAAATGGATTCTTATTTTTGCCGTAATATGTAGTTCTTTAATTGAAGTATATATTAAATGGTTATGCATGTTGGGAGTTACTGTTGAAATACAGGAATCAGATCCTTCTTGATAAAAGAAAAGACTTCCAACGTTTGTTTGTACAATTATCGCATGATAGTTATTCCTTTTTTTTTCATGTCATTCTCTCTTATCCCTCAGGTTGAGGATACTGTGAATCTGGTAAAGAGAATAGAAAAAACTGGTATTGCTGCCATTGCAGTCCATGGAAGGTAAATCAATTTAGGCAAGGGAGACTTAGGTTTTTGTTTTTGTTTTTGTTTTTTTTTTAGTTTGCTGTTGAATGTAACGTGGTAAGATATGACTAGAGTATACTCTATATCTAATACATGTTTCTGATTTCAATTGTTAACTAAATAGGTGTTGTAGAAAATCAGGCCAATAATTAGGGAATTGAACCACTTGCTGCTATTTTTCTAAAATTTTGGTCTCAAAGACCAAATAAAACTAAAATTATCTTGCATACTGCATATCTAAAAAATGCTGCTTATCTGGATATGGAATTACAGTAACAATGTTTTAAAATTTGATATCAAAGAATTCTCTTGTGTTTAAGGAAAAAAAAAGGAAAATATCAAATATATAAAGTAAATAAGCAGAAATAAATATGTCCCAATAATCCTTGAGTCATGTCTGCTGTGATTCAGATATCTGCAAATTCCATAGGAAATCTTTGGTCTTGTCTTTGTTTTGTTTGTTGGAAAGGAAGAAGGAGGAGAGGCCTCAGCACCCTGTCCACTGTGATGTGATCAAAGCTATATCTGAAGCAGTCTCCATTCCAGTAATAGCAAAGTAAGTTGGACTAATTAGCTCGTTATTGCCGTATGCCTGTACTTAAGATTTGCAAGTACAGGAAAAAGATACTTCGTGTAGGGCGACCACAGTGTTACCTGTTACCAAAGATCAAATCTGAATAGAGGTTGCAGTGACAAAAGTTGGCCTTATGAAATAAAACCATATCTCAGTTTTTAGCTTAAAAATTCTGCTAATTTTTCAAAAAGTATTGCTTTTGTGTGTCACAACGTATCCTATGCAAGTTGTTTCCAATTGCATCTAGCAGTTGAATTATTTATGCTTTTAAGCCCTATGCCATGACTGGCTATAACCCTACCGATGTGTATGTTGGACACTTGCACATTAGACATCATCTGTCCTACTGCTTAAATCCAGTGTTATATTCTGTGGCCTCACATCTTCCCTAAGACCTCCTCAGTCTCTAGATATATGGACGTGATCCCACTGAATCTGTCTGCTTGTATTGACAGATCCTTCAGTAACTCTGTGATAGTAAACTCAGTCTCAGGAAAGTTTAGCTACAAACAGGTAAGTTTTAAGAGCAGCTTTGGAAGCAGAGGTAATGAAAAGTATCAAATTGTCCTGAATTGTATCTGATCTGCCTGACCAACATCTTTAGATGTTTTACCCCTTTATAAGTTGCAGTAGAATATCCTTGGCCAGAGAAGCAGTGTCCTTAAATGAAGTTCTCTCTTCATTGATCTTGAGTTTTCATGGAAAAGCTGCATCTCTGCAAACTATATACTTGGATCAGAAATGTAAGAACTGTTTTTCTGTTCACATTTCTATGTAGAAAATATGTTGAAAGTCACAGTTTTTGCTGTTAGAAGACCTGTTTCTGTACTGGACAAAGGAAATACTCCATGCTGATAATCTTTGTTGATCCACTTTTCAATGGTTCATCCTCCTTCTAGTTTACAAAATAATTTTTTAAACAATATGGAATTAAAAAACCAAGCAGAATTCACATTGTGCATTGCCGTGAATCCCTTGTTTGCCTAGGTAAAACATGAGGCTAACAATTTGTCTTAAATTTTATGCATGTCACAGAAATGTCAGCTCTGTATGAGTACTTTCTATGATGTAGAAGTAGTCTGTTAAGATTTAAAAATACCAGAGGTTTATTGTTGATAAATTGCTTCTAATTAATACCTATATTAATTTACTTCTTCGCAAGTGTCCCAACAGGCTGAACTAACCCTAACAATCCTATTTTTTTTTATGGTTTCTCTGAGAAGGATATGATCTTTGTTTTAAGTCCATTTAGTGAAACTTTTCCTTCTGTTGTGTTTTAACCCCAGTCAGCAACTAAGCACCACACAGCTGCTCGCTCACTCCCCCTGCAGTGGGATGGGAGAGAGAATTGGAAGGGTAAAAGTAAGAAAACTCGTGGGTTGAGATAAGAACACGTTGATAATTGAAATAAAATAAAAGAATAATAAATTGTAATGGAAAGGAAAATAACAAAAAGATAAATAAACGCCAAGAAGAACAAGTGATGCAAGTGAAAAACAATTGCTCATCACCAACCAACCGATGCCCAGCCTCTTCCTGAGCAGCAATCCCCAGGGCAGTTTTCCACCTAATATGTATGTGGAGCATGACATCATATGGTCTGGAATATCCCTTGGGTTGTTGGGGTCAGCTGTCCTGGCTGTGTCCCCTCCCAACTTCTTGTGCACCTCCCAGCCTCCTCGCTGGCAGGGTGGGGTGAGAAGCTGAGAAGTCCTTGACTTAGTGTAAGCACTGCTCAGCAACAACTAAAATATCAGCGTTATCAACATTATTGTTATCCTAAACCCAAAACAAAGCACTGTACTAGCTACTAGGAAGAAAATTATCTGTATCTCACCTGAAACCAGGACATTCTCTCTAAAGGAATGTAAATGTGCAACTTGGAATCCTGCTTATTAAATATATTTGATCCATGATAATTGATCGCTGCTGTAACTTACTTGGCTAGTATTTTGAGAATTTTAACCACTTGAACCTCAAGCTTGGACAAGAAATATACAGGAATGAATAAAAGGAAGTGGACTGGTGCTAAAAAAAGGCAAGAAAATTTGAACTGATAAAATGATTTGTGGAATAATCTTCCATTAGTGCAGGAAGCTTGCTTGTTCTGTCTTCACCATATAAGTGTCTGGTTTTAAAGTAATTTATCATTCTCTAGTTTTTATTTTGAATTTGACAGTGTTTCTACTTTTGAAGGGATAAAGATCCTACTCTTACTTTTTACTTAAAAAGCCCAACTTTTATTTTACATTTAAAAGATGTTGGTGAAGGGAAACTTTAAGAGAAAGAAAAGGTGATTTAAGTGCTCTTTGTGCTTACTAAGTGTCTGACTTGCTGACTTGAAAGCAGAGGCAGTACAATAGAAGCAGTCCAACTTTCTTCTAACTTTAAAGTGCTCTGTGACTGATCCAGAAGTACTACTTGTAGTTACTCTCCATATGTTAGTGCCAGAGTGAAAATGGAATGATGCTGTCCATACTTAACTTGTTTTCAGTATCACTTGTGCCAACACAGTTAGTATGCAGTTGAAGGTTACAGAACTGGCAATTACAAGGTATCATTTTTCAAACAACATGGAAGTGATTCTTTGTGAGCCTTACCCATTAAGAACTGTGTGAAAGCACACAGTTTGTGTAAAACACAAACTATTCTTTCTTCATAAAAAGTCTTCTATTTTTAAGAAAAGTATGCAGATAATGAAAAATATTATATGTAATTAGTGTTTTAATGAGCCATTGCTAATAAAACTCTCAGACCCATTTGTTCTCTTAGATTTGAGATAATACCCTAAATAGACTCTGCTACCATTAGTAATGTAAAATCACATTTAAAATACAAGGCTGTGTTATAGTACAAGTAATGGCAAATAAAACTTTCATTATTATAACAGTGATGTTAATTTTTAGTGGAGGATCTCATGACTTCATCAAAGAATATATGGACATTGAGACCTTCCAGAAAGCAACAGCTGCCTCATCAGTAATGATAGCTCGTGCTGCCATGTGGAACCCATCCATCTTCAGAAAAGAGGGTCTTTTCCCCTTGAAGGAAGTCATGCAAGATTACATCAAATATGTATGTTTTTTGGAAGATCTTACTTGTAGTTAACATTGTTTAGAATTGTTAATCTAAATCTTATTACAGTTTCTTAACTGTAATTTCAAAGACTTGGTGTTATAGGTTTGTGTGGCGCGGCGAATTCTTTATCTTTATCCGACATTTTGGGGCGGCGACTTCTTCCAGCAACTTCTTAAAAAGGCCGCCTCTGCAGCCCCCCTCCCCTGCCACCAAGGAAAACCGCGCCACACAAACCCATAACACTTGGGCTCTGCGGATAGTCTAACATACTGCATATGACATGAGTCTTGCAAATCAACTGCTGCTTCCTCTGTTTTATTTTGTTGAGAAAAAAATGGTCAGAAAGCCGTATTCAAAAAACAGTTTTTCCTGATCATTCTTTTCTTAAGTACCATGCTTTTTAGCCCTAGTTTCTTGGGAACGTTTATGAGGCTTACAAGGCTATCTAAAAATGTCTAGGAATTTGAAAAGCTAATGAAATGTAGGCCAACTCTCTTGATGTTACAGTTGTGCAAATAATATTGAACAGAAAAGTGAAGGAATAGTAAATAGTTGCTGCTAGATTCATTTTTAGTAATTAATTGCTTTTCACAAATACTGTCAAAAATTTTTAACAGCAGGGAAGCAGAGGGAATGATTTGCCAATAAAGTAATGCTGTATTATAGTACTATAGCTCCATTGGCTGAGTCATCTATTATATAAGTTGTATCTATTATTCGAAATACACAATTTTAATGATATAATAGGAAATTAATCAGAAAGTGTGGCTTTGTTCATGTCATGAATTCAATATTTTTTTGGTTTTTGAAAATTTGAACTGCCATTAACTAGTTGCTTACTAAAATATCACTGCATTGCTAGTCAGTTACGTAAACTGGTCAACTTTCTTCATAAGTATACAAATAAGTTGAAATTCTGTTCATGAAAGCATGCCAAAATAATCAGATTATACTCATGTTCATGAGTAGTCTTGAATATGTTATTGAGGAAACTGTGCATTGTGGTTTGCCTTTCAAAAACGATTTTGAAATTCATCAAGAGACATGAGCATTATATGAGATAAATTTGTTTCATTATTTGAGATAAATTTGTTTGGTATGTTTTTATATACTTTGTCTCTCTCCTTCAGGCAGTGAGGTATGATAATCACTATACCAACACAAAATACTGTTTGTGTCAGATGTTAAGAGAACAGTTGGAAACTACTCAGGGTAAGAAGCTGCATGCTGCACAGTCCGCACAGGAGATCTGGTAAGCATGTACTTCAGAAACAGGAATTGTACTCTTTGTCAAATATGCAAGCCACTTCTCTGTCTGTAGCACTGCCTGGCATTTCATACCTTCAGAAGAAGTTGCAAAAAAGCCAAAAATAAACCAAACAAAAAATCCAGTAACTGAGATGTGGAATAATACAGTAAAATTTTCTAGGTTTCCTCCATGCTCAGGTGTTAAAGCTTTAACCCTAAAACTGTCTATATATTCAACATACTAATTTGAGTGCTGCTTAACTGAGTGACAGGTATTTATCCAATACTTGTATTAACTGATTAAGAAGTTTCAGCATTCTGTAGTGTTAGTCTGGAGGTTAATAGTGTGGAATTTGTCTTCTTCCAGGCGTATTTATTTATTTGAACTTTTCCTTTTGCATGTGGAGGTTTTAATGTTACTGGAATATTTATGACAAGATGTTTGTTTTAAATGAACACTTAGAGATAAACTGAAAACAATGGATGAAGGTTGCCTGTATGATACTTAAATGTATTTCTTTTGTGCTGCTTTTCATATCTAAAATATCCTAATGAACTATAACAACCTTTTTGAGGAAATACAGTAGTCTAGAGGAAATACAGTGTCTCAAAGGGGAGACAGAAAAAGAAGGAAAAGTTTGAGAGAAACCATGAAATACACATGTGATTTAAAGAATTCACACAGAATGGAGGGGAATTCAGGTTTGGACCCATCCAAAACTGAACAAAATAAAGGTCTGAGCTTGCATGTGTCATATCCATGTTGTGTGCTATAATTATCGTTCCAATGGAATGGAGGAGAAGAGAGTCTCTTTGTTTTTATAAAATAAACAGTCTGAAACTGTTTATCTTACGTGTATGAAAATGGATAGAAATGTTGAAAGCTTGAAATATTTTGTAGATGGAGTTACTGTTTTCTAGCAAACCCTAATCAGCATTCTGTTTGTGTTCAACATGAATGGAAATGCCTGCAATCCTTTTGCCAGTTTATTGCAATTTACCAATTTTGGCTCTCTATAAACACTGCTGTCCATGGTTATTATAATGCAATGAAGGGAATTTGTATTTTATATATAAAAGGAACTAGCCTTCATTAGTCAAAAAGGAGCAGTGCAATCCATGAACAACACTTAAATGTTGCAAGGTACTTTTCACTTTTGCCATGTAAATAGATGAACAATTTTTAGTATAGTTAACTTACTATCTATTTTGCTTATTGTTTTCCAGTTTGGTTAGGAGATTGAAACTGAAACAATCTTTTACAACTTCAAATAAATCTTAGCCAAAAGGGTGGTGGTGTTTTCTACTGCATGAATAGTAATGCACAGTGTAAAAAGAAAAGAAATTGTAAAGAGTCAAGCCTTTAAACAGCTAATTAGAAGAGTCACAGTTTATACACATAAACACTGGATAGAGGTCTAGCGTAAAACTTTTGGGTTTGTGTGCTACATCTTAACAATTGTTTAGGGGCTTCCAAAATTGAACATAATCAGGTTTTGTGTATGTGATGTAATACCAATTTCAAAATTGGCTTAAGCAGTGTATATGCATGAGAGAGGGACAGAGAGCCGCTTGAAAATTTATGAAGCTACTTTCTATCAGCAGGCTCAGTCTTTTAACCACTGTTCTAAACAACCTGTTTAATGTCCAGATAACTGAAGAACATTCAGTTATTTAAATGCACCTATACATTTTCAGACAAAAATACTACTTAATACTGCTGTCTCCTGGTGGTGATGGAATGTTACAACCATTCAAGGTTTTAACCTCAGCACTGAATGCAGAACAGCTGTCCTACATTTCAGACAAAAAAATTTACATAACAGTACATAATAAGTTGTCTTCTCTTAGAAGCATCGGTTAGCATTATTCAGCTTCACTGCTTTTCCACTTAAAGCCTTGGAGATGGCTTTGTGGCTGGAATTCATTCTGTCATTGAACAGCCTCATACCAATGAGCATTCTCATAACAGTCAGAAAGTAAAAGTTTTCTTATGCTGGAGGTTTTTTTGTTGTTATCTGCAGAAAATGAGTAGCCTCATTTCTTCAAAGTAGATGCAGCCTGCCATGCATCTGAAATGTAAGAGGATTTGAGGCTCTTGCCTTTGACCGAAATCCTAGTTGCTTCCTCCCTTGTATTGAGGCTTGTGAATAATACTCAGACATCAGAAAATCGAGATTTTGAAGTATTCAGATGTTACAGTGTTTATTGCTTATAGTATTTTTAAATACTAAAATTAGAAGAAGAATCTATTTCCTACTTTTCTCTCATATTGCCCTTATGGAGCTGATGTACCAGGAGTCACTTGGAGGTGTTCTTTGCCAATTCATCCACCTGCAGGTTATTAATTGAGCTAGTAACTTGAACGTTGCAGGACCTGTATTTCTGATTGATTCTGCCTGGACTTTCAGGCTGCAAATTGAATGTATAGTGCTGGAAATGAGAACATTCTTCTTCTACTTGTAGCTCAACAGTGTCTGGTAAGAATTGAAGGAGAAACAATATAATGTCACTGTGCAGAATATAGCCACATCTTCATGTGATTCTCTGTACATCTGTATTTAAGCAAAATTGATTTCTATACTTAACTTTTCTCTATCTTAATGGGATACAAAAATTTATAAGCTGATCTCTAATACAAAGGAATTGTGATTGAATAGTGAAGCCTTTGAAATGGCTGACTTCTATGAAGAAACAACAGCTATTTTCGAAGCAAAGAAAACATCTTCAGAAACTGAGACACAAGATGAAGATGACCAAATGGAAGATCCAGATGTAATAAAAATGGCTGTTAGGTTTGACAAGTAAGCATGCCAATTAAGTTTTTCACTATCTTGCATCTGTAAGTAAAAACAGTGAATTTGTCAGTGCCTTACAGTTTTTTGAAAATAACAATTTGCCTAACAGTGCTTACCGAGTGAATTTTTATGAAGCAATTTGTGTACATCATTACATAATCACTAGCATCACCACTCTTCCTGTGCTATTTGGATGTTGTAAGATGTTCTTTAGTTCCAGGCTTCCTGAGGCTGCTTAATTCTGTCAGTTAACTTATTAAAAGTGCTGAGTGATCTTAAAAGGAATTCAAATATCTGTACGTAGAAGAATGTGAGTATAGAAAGATAGAGAGTTCAGTTATTTTTAGTGAAATTTAACTAAAACGCAATACTTTTTCTATAAAAAGTCCTGCACAAATTTCATAATACTGTTTTCTAAGCAGATAACGTGTGCTCATCTGCAGTCTTCTAAATGTGTTCCACTCATAAGGTATTCCTTGAAAAACCATTCCATGGAGTTATGTACAATATTATTTTAAGTAACCTTTGATTATAATCTGTGAAGCCTATAGAATTGCTGTTACTTTCCATGTTATACCCATGCTTGCTATTTTTGCTATCTTTGCTATTAAGTCTGTCAAACAGTTCAAGAAGAGTGTGGTAGAAAATGCTCCTCAAATCCAGTCATAATGCTTTAGTATTTACAGGATATATTACCTGACTCCCTGAGGACTGAATACAGCGGTTTTTCAGTATTTCTTTGTTCTGCCAAGTATGAGGGGCTGTAATTCCATGTCAGTAACTGAATCAATGCCTACCTTTCCTACCCTTTTTTGTTTGGTAACTACTGTCTCATAACAGAAGCAGCTTCTTTTCTTTCTTCTAGTGTTTAATCTTATTTTGTTGCTTATAATAAGCAGTCCCAAACTGTATCTCTAGTCTGTGTCATATATTTAGTTAGAATCTCCTTTCTGGGAAGTATCTTTTCTCTAGTTGTATTACTACAGGATGTGAATGTTTGGGAAGAATTAGTAGAAAAGTTTAGATTTTATTTTAGATGTTATGTCAGACATATTACTTGAATTATCTAATAAAGAAATAGCACTTTTCTCATAATTTGAGCTATAAAATTAAACCACAAAAAATAACTGGTAGGAGTAATATAATAAGCAGCACTAACTGTTTTAAAATAGAAATCTGTGCACAGTTGTTGACCACAGATTTTTCTGTCTAGGCGAGAATATCCACCTCAGATTACTCCAAAAATGTATCTTCTGGAATGGTGTAGGAAAGAAAAGCATCCTCAGCCTGTTTATGAAACTGTGAGTCAATGAAGAAACCCTTTCAAACCTCTTCCTCTGCCTTGTCTCTGAAATTAAGTATTTTAGGACTCAAGATAGTGAGAAATTCTGCTTCCCAGTCTGGCGTAGCTCTTGAGTAAGCAGCTTCAGAAATGGTAATACACATATGTATGAAAATAGCAGCTTATTTTATTAGAAAATAAAAATATAGAAGTCCGACCTTCAGTCTATTTTTTATTCATGTGTGAAAGAAGTAGCTGTAACTGCAGGTCATTACATAGAAGTTCATGACTGACTTTCTTTTACTTCTTCTATGTAGTAAAGAATTTGGATTCAGAATGTTTTCTCTGTTGTTGCACACTA
>VYZV01005468.1:149863-167317 GCA_013401275.1 Pandion haliaetus | reverse complement strand
GCCCGCAGGCGCCGACGCTGAGCGAGCTGATGCGCTGGTACTGCCTGAACACCAACACGCACGGCTGCCGGCGCATCGTGGTGTCCCGGGGCCGCCTGCGCAGGTTCATCTGGATCCTGCTGACCCTCAGCGCCGTCGGGCTCATCCTCTGGCAGTGCGCCGAGCTCCTCATGAACTACTACAGCGCCTCGGTCTCCGTCACCGTCCAGTTCCAGAAGCTGCCCTTCCCCGCCGTCACCATCTGCAACATCAACCCCTACAAGTAAGGTGCCGGCAGGGAGGAGAGGGTGGTCCCCAGCCGCTGGGGACTCGGCCAGTTCGTCATCCCCTCACCAGCCCGGCACCGAACCCCTTCCCGGGCTTGTCCTGCTCCTCCGCAGTGCTGCTCGTCGGCAGTCTTTCCCAGCCGCGGGTTTTCCCGCTGCGGCACTTTGAGTAACGTATCCACCTCTGTGCTGATGCTCTTCAGACGCATGTGGATTACAGTCGCGCCCTTCCCTTCCTGCCCGCTGAGCTAGACTCAGCTGATAGAGCGTTCTGCTCAAGCCAGTCCCTGGTCGGCTCCCTGGTTCTCTTCAAATTCCCTTCTTCCCAGGACCAAAGTTCCAGGATTACAGACAGTGGCGTCTCCTGAAGAATGGAAAGGGAACATCTGTCACTCCTCTGTTGCCTCTTTTTTTTCCTTCTAGGATGCTTTGACTTTATCAATCAACAATACTTTTTCTCCTGCCAAATTACACTTTACGCTGTTCTGCTGCCAGCTATCCATCCTGCTCCCTGCAGGCGATCCAGCTCTCCCGTGTCTCTTGGCGCAGATGCAGAAGTCTTATTTCCACATGGTCTGCCTCCTCGGGCTTTCTAACACAACCTTCAAGGAGCTTGGGAGTCTGTGAGGGCTTTCTCTGTACTTCAGTCTGCTTTGCTTCTTATGGTCTGTGCTCTGAGATCTTTCCCAGAGCATGGCTGTCTACCCGCACCGATGTAAATTGATGTGGTAGTAAGAGAGATCGATGTGAGTCCGCAACAAAGAATTCTATCCTGAGTGATGAGGTTTACAGTGCAGCGGGCAAAACGCTGCAGCTAGGTGGTGAGGTGAGGTGGGATGTCACTTTCTATCCCATTGTCTCCAATGCAGGTACAGTTCCATGAAAGACTATTTATTTGAATTGGACAAAGAGACAAAAAAAGCTTTGGAGACTTTCTACGGATTTTCAGAGGGCAAGTCCAAGGTGCGCCGGTCTCTGGATGAGTGGAACAGCACAGGGAGCGACTTCTTCAAACAGATCCCTCTGCTGAAGTTTGAGGACTTCCCTAAGACAGCAACTGACCTTCGCAGTGGCCAGAAGAGGAAAATCGAGGGCAGTGTCTTTCACAAGGATTCGTCCATAGTGAACTCTGGGGACTCAAATGATATCATCGGCTTTCAGCTGGTGAGTGTTGCTCTCCCTTGGCCAGCAAGTTCCTTGTGGGGCAACAAAGGGGTGTTTGGGGTTGGTATCCCTCCGGCCAGTTTTACTGCTTGCTTAGGTGGCTTTGTAGTGAATAACACTCCCTCTGCTCTTTTGCCCATTCTGCCATGCCTCCATGGCTGCCTGCAGATTCATCTCCAGCGCTCTGGAAGAGAAATACCTTCCTGAAGTCTACCCAAATAGACTTAGTGCCTTCCATGACCTTTCCTTTGGGCCTGAAACATGTGATCTTATCACTTAGCTGTGAATGAGAGGTCTTTGATGCACCCTTGTCCCACTATAACTTCATACGTGGTTATTACTGTGGGAGAGAAATGGTGTCACACATACCTTGTAGAATACATAATTTCATTTCATCTGAAACACTTTTTCCCCTTTGTAATTATCAGTGCGATGCAAACAACAGCAGTGAGTGTGCACTTTATACATTCAGTTCTGGTGTTAATGCTATCCAAGAATGGTACAAGCTGCATTACATGAACATCATGGCACAAATTCCCCTGGAGACTAAAGAAAAATTGAGTTATTCTGCTGATGACCTTCTACTGACATGTTTCTTTGATGGCCTATCTTGTGACAAAAGGTCAGTGCACAGAAAATACCTGCCAGCTTAACAGCTTATTTCCAAGTACATAATATGTAGGGATTGAATATTTGGTATTTGCTGAATTCCAGCAGGAACAGTTTCCATTTTTAAATGAAAGCAAACATTTGCGTCTTCACGAACTTTAATTATGCGCTTTAATTTCATTTGTCTTAGTGTTCTGCTGTCCACATTTCAGATAAACCGATGGTTTTTTGGCAGAATCAAATCTACCTGCTTGTGATTGTGGCAATGCAATTCTTGTGCGTCCTGGTAGCAGGAGAGTTATCCCTTTGTACTGGGGGCGGCAGCGGAGTCCCCCCGTGCAGTTCTGGGGATAAGATTGCACTTGTACTCAGGTTTAGCAATTTCCCCACTGCCGTGTGCAAAGCAAGCCGCACTGTAACTCTCATTACTGAAGGCATTTTGCATGTGTCTGTAATCGTGCAAATGCATAACATCTTTTCTTGGAATGAAGACAGTTGCTTGAGTGGGAGGGGATGTTCACAGGAAAGACAGGAATGTGCTTGAATCATGAGGGCGTGTCTTCAGCCTCCCCTGCATGACGGTGGCTATGACATCTTTTCTGAAAAATGAAGGTTTGTGTTCCTTTAGACACTTGGCTGTCAAATGAAAGAGGACACTGTCCCTTCCACCGCCACCTTCCCGCTGGTTCTGTAAATCCGCTTCCCCCACTCTCTCAGCCCCCATTCCCACATGAAAACCTCTTAAACTTTTCATTTCCTGATGCTATTAAACCAGATCATGTTTCAAGATATTAAGAAAAAGACCCACACTTTTCAGCAAAATAAATTTGCTTGCCAAAAAAACCCCAAATCCAATCCTGCTATGTCCCTGCCAAAACAAAAAGCCCAAATCCGCTGATTTTCTCCCACAGACAGTTAAAACTGCAGAGGGCAACATAACAATATTTGATTGCTTTCAGGCACTTTACTCGATTCCATCATCCCCTGCATGGCAATTGCTATACCTTCAACAGTGGAGAAAATGGGACAATCCTGAGCACCTCCACTGGAGGCAGCGAGTATGGTAAGGAAACTGAGTTTGCAGAGGAACTATTAGATAACAAACAAGTGGTTCAGGGAACTGGATCCTACTGGAGAGTGATTGATGTGTTGGCTCTAGATGTGCAAGCTGATTGGGGGAATGCTTGTTTGAACTAGTGCAAACTATTGCCAGAGAATACAAAGATAATATCATTGCATCACTAATGTTTTCCATCTGAAATTACTGCTTCCCAGTTATATAACTTTTTAAAGTAAGCTTCAGCCACGTTCTATGCAGACATGATTTGTTTGCTGTGCTTGGGGCCGCGGAGGGACGTTAACTTGCTGCAAGTGTCTCAGTCTAGCACTGCAATGGCTTCGCTTGGTTGTTATGGTTCTACTTAAGGCCAGATAACATTAAATAAACTGTGCTGCCCTCCGTCACCAGAAAAAATGGCTCTGGTTTCTGGTGTAACTCTGCTCCTGCCTTGTCCCTGTTCTTCAGGATTGCAGGTTGTTCTGTATATAGATGAAGCTGACTACAACCCCTTCCTGGTGACATCCACAGGAGCCAAGATCATTGTCCATGACCAAAATGAATATCCCTTCATTGAAGACATCGGCACAGAAATTGAGACTGCAGCAGCCACCTCCATAGGGATGCACTTTGTGAGTGACAGTAATCTTGTCTCCAGGTGCACAGCACCATTTCCTTGAAACAGATGTAAATATGAACGGATACGATGTTTGAACATAGGCAGCAGCTGGAAGGCATCTAATACCTCACACCTGAGCAGCTGAAGTGCCCCGACAAAAATCCTGTGATAGCACTTTTCTGAACAAAGTTTTCCTTTGCGCAGATGCTGTTGGAAAATCAGGTCTTTATAAGCCAAACAACTACTGGGGTTTTGTTTGTTCTCCCTTTTCTCCAACCCCTTGGCTTTCTAGGGGATTTTTTTTGTTTGTTTTCACAGCAAAATCCACAACCACAGAAATGTGTTGTCAAGTGCCTCCTTTAGCTTTAGCAATAAGCAGACATGTTTGCATCCCACGCAGGTTCCGGGGGCAGAAGAGAATGAGCCTGAGCTGTGGGTAACCTGTGTTAGGGTCAGGTCTGTAAAGAAAACTGCAGCGCAACCCGTTTAACTGTTTTGTGGGTGTAAGTCTCGTTTTGCTGGGTTTCTTGCTATCCCAGCTGTAAAAAAAAACCTCGTGGGCAGCGACTTTGCCTTTGCTGGCTTAGTGAAGCATTTACTGTTGCTGTCAGAAAGGGCAGGGAAGGCTGCAGCTCCAAATTTCCCCAATTAGTGTAGTGCAGACAAGGCATTTGACCCAAGGGGTTTCTTCCCGTGGTTGAGAAGTGAAAGCAGTGCCATCAGGCAAGCCAGACTTTCCCCTTTCATCTGGATGGGCTGTTAAGTGAGCATTTTAGTTCTGCCTTTTCTTCACTGATGGTTGGGTCAAATGCATCAGCCAGCCTGCTTATCTGTCCTGGCTGGGTGTGCCAGATCTAGATAGTCCAGGCATTAGAAAAGACATTAAAAACAGGGCTGATGTTTTTCAAATGTGCAAATAGTTAACTATCTTCCAGCTGTCTGGAAAACTGTGGCAGCAACTGCTTGGTCCAACCAGCGGGGATAAATGCTACCTTACAAATGAAAAGTGAATAGGAGGTATCAGAACCAGAACGGTTAAAGGAGGCAAACTCTTGCAAGAGTGTTTCCTTTATAACTATTACACTGTACAGGAGAAAGTCACTGCAGGCAGAGTCTCAATATTTAACATAATGTTTTCCTGGCACAGTAGATTTCAACTGTTGCATATAGTATAAAAAACAAGATTGAACAGATCTCGGTGGCTATGTTTAAAAGACATGGCATGAGGAAGTGATCTGATTGCATCCTAACGTAACAGCCAAAATAGAAGCGGGACACAATTTCTGGACTCAAAACAAAACCTGGTCATCACTGTACTGCTAGTAAAAGAAGACTCCAGAGAGCCTGCCGAGGGGAAGTCGCAATTGTCAGGACAGGGCTCCACCACTGAGGTGCTGGATCAGTCCTTGTACGCGCATCCAAGTACATGAAGGAGGACACAGCGGACACGTGACATGCAACGCTGCTCACTACAGGCTTGAGTGTGGCAATCGCTGCTTTCCAAATGCGAACGTCAGTGTCTAGGTTATCGCTCGTGTTTCTGCAGTGTACTAGGACTCCTCCCCACCTCCAAAAATATTCAAAGATGTTTGGAATGCAAACAAGGCATTGCTTGGTAGGAGTTTCAGTGCTTTAGTTAAATATTTAGTTTGGAAATTATTTCAGTACCTGAATGAACAAGTAAGCTTTTGTAGGAGTATAAGCCATGACAAAAAATTCTATACAAAGGATCTCTCATCTGCTAGAAGATAGAGCAGCAGACTGAGGCAGGTGTCCTAGCATTAGATTGTCTGCGGAAGTTACAGGCATATTAAAACCTGGGTTTGTTCGGTTTTCAGAAGTAATCAATCTCTAATATTGAAATTACATATTTCTGTGTTCCCCCCAAATAGAGATTTGAACATCCTTCTAAAAGAGCTGACTTGCACCATACACGCCTGTAGCCTTCTGTTGCTGCAGACAAAAATGGTAATGCTCGCCATCACGTTTGACCTCACTCACCTGTAGATCTATAGTCAGTGCCTTAAAGGCACGCAGGCATTTCTCAGGTTCCTACTAAATAGAACCTTTGTAGGATCAGCCCCTAATTTTAAACTCTGTAGAGAAAGACAGGTGAATGGATTCTTAAATGGATGACATTTCTTGTCGTTTCAGGCCACTTTCTTTGTTATGAAGTGGATAATTACTGCAGAAAGATAGTAAGAGTTCAGGGCTGAGCGAGGTAAGGCAGTCTGCAGGAAGCAGAAGATGCAGCCAGAATCCGGTCTTGTGAATCTGAGGGCCCCCAGCCCTGTTTTCAGCAGACCTCGCAGGCACAGCGCTTGGCATTTCAGAGCTCTTTTCTCTGGGCAGAGATTGCAGAACAGGAAGAGGTGTTAGTATTCATTGGAGAGGAAGGGTCAAAGCAGTACCTGGAAAAAGTCCTGAAGGAGATACAAACATTTGATTTAGAGTGATTTTAGAGAGGTGTTGTGGCACTAGCAGAGCCTGAAGTGCTGTTTTACCCACAGAACAGGAGCAGCCAGTGCAACAACAGCTGAGGAAGGTGTGGGTCTTCACAGAAAACAAAACAAAACAAACAAAACCAACCAACCAACAAACCCCCTTCCCTCAAAACACAAACACACATCCAGGATAAATGATGCATAGCCTCTAGGACTTTGCAGTGAGAGAAAACACATGTGAATTACTCTGCTTTGAAAAATCCTCACTGTTATGATTTTACCATCTCAGCATTCCTGCAGAGGTTTTCAGCAAAGACAGCAGATAATTCAGCCAGAGCAGTGTTTTGGGAAATGGATATTACAAACAAAAAAAACCCTTGTTTTGACAAGTGATTGACAAATCATTTGAGATGGCAAAAGGTAAACATGCTGTTGAAACCCGCCCCATCACTTATGGTTTCTGAATTATGATGAACTGCCACTAAATTCTTTGGTTTCTCTGTGAACTCCAGAAACTCAGATTTGTTCTTTTCTGGTTCTCAGACTCAGTCTCGCAAGCTGAGCAAACCCTACAGTGACTGTACGGAAACCGGTGCTGACATACCAGTAGAAAATCTCTATAACAAGAGCTACTCACTCCAGGTAAGTCTGTTGCATTTGGTTTTATCAGTCGCTTGAAAACTACCTTCATAAAAAGCTTTACAATATTCTGTAGTTCAGGATCTGGGATTGTGAACAGTCCAGGTATAGTGTCACTGCTTTTAACCACTGATGTAAAATACCACAGCACTTTTCAAAATCCAAGTTTTATTCCTAAGTGGTCGATCTTTGAAGTTCCCTTAGGCACCCTGTTAGATAAAGAGAGAACATTAGCTCATTAGGCAATTTTCAAGCAGTGTAAGACTGGAAAATATTGGCCAAGTAAATGTTGCAGCTTAGTAACCCTTGAAGCGAGAAATTGTGACCTTTAGGACTCCAAGAATAACAGATACCATCTAATCAGTATCCAGATAGCAGGATGTTTGTTTACAGAGTAAGTTTCCACTAATTTTGCATGGTTTCTGTAATTGGGTCCTCTTGGAGAGTGTCAGTTGTTCTGGCAGTCTCCACTTGAAGAATTGTAATTATATTAGCTGGTGCCTACTGCAAAGCCTGTGCCTAGGCTGGATTTTTATTTTATGGGGTATTATACCTGAAATCTGCTGTGATGTATTGCCAGGTAGGATCACACAGACATTGGCTCAGATTTTTAATAACAGTACTGCACCGAAACTCAGTGCTCAGGAGGGCTGGGACTGGGACCAAAAGGCTTGACGACTGGAATTTCCAAAACAGAAGTTCAGTTCTGGCTTGTTCCAACCGATTAAGTGTTTTAGCACAAAACACGGACTCTACTGCCCTATTAATCCTTACAACTTCAGGTCTCCAAATATGCACCAACACAATTTGGTCAAAGCTGTGAACATTTTCACCAGTGAGTCACTTCCCACACCTAGTTCTTGGTTCATGGACCATGTGCCGCAGCAGAACCTGAACACTGAAGCTTTTGATGGCTATAGGGGAAGTGGGAGCATTCACAGAACGCACCCCCCACCCCCCGAGAGGTTATATTCTTATTTCTTGCACTAGAGCCTAAATCCTCCGTGGTACTTTCTGCCTGTATTTGTACTCACTAGCAGCAGAGCCTGAACGCCCAGTGAAATGGGGTTCCCATCTTACTGCTACTATCATAAACAGGGGATGTTTTTAGGTACATAGAAGCCTGGACCTTGGTGCTGCAGAAGCGCAGCAGCCTGTGCTTCTTAGACACCAGCTCTCGGTTTATCTCCTCCAGATTTGCCTGCACTCCTGCTTTCAGAAGGCCATGGTGGACTCATGTGGCTGTGCCCAGTATGCACAGCCCTTGCCTGCTGGGGCAGAGTACTGCAACTACAAGAAGAACCCCAACTGGAGTAAGTACTCAAAGACCTCCCACATTGCACGTGCCTCAACTGCTGGCTGCCAGCAACAGCCCTCCACAGCACCGTCCCCAGTCAGCACATCCCTGCCACACATCGTGCTGGGAACAGGCAGATCTGCCTTAGCCCACTTAAGACCCAATACCACAGAGCCTAAAACCACCTCTCTTGTTTAGATTGACTTGTTTCTGACAGTTGTCCTAATTGCTTGTCATTTGTGCACACCAGAGAAGTGTCAAGTGGAGGACTTGACTGGGTGAGCCAATTGTTCACACCTATAGCAAGTGACAACCACTTCTCAGAGTATTTTGCAGTATTTATAGGGTAAATCTTTTTATCCCCACCACGTAGGTGATGGCCACAAAGGCCACCTGCACCCCAGAAGCCCCACTCCAGCACAGGTAGCAAAAGATCATTGCTCTTCTTTCCAGCTTCTCATACACATGTCCTGCTCCCTCTTGCAGTGTACTGCTACTACAGACTGCATGAAAAGTTTGTGAAGGAGCAGCTAGGCTGCCAGCAAATCTGCAAAGATGCCTGCAGGTAAGTCCTGCCCGCGACCAGAGGTAAAATGCTGCATGGGAGCTGGAGCTCACAATTGACAGCCTGCCTCTCTCTCCAGCTTCAAGGAGTGGGCACTCACCACCAGCATCGCCCAGTGGCCATCCACCGTGTCAGAGGTCAGTTCCTAATTGCACTCCACCGTGACAACAGCATGCCACAGCAAGGCATTAAATAAACCCAGAGGTTGCACAGGGAAGCAGGGGGCCCCTGGGGTATTCGTTAGCACTTCAGTGATGCTCCTCCCAGAGGCTCAGTCTGTAGTGTTGAGGTCAGGGCTTCCCTCCAGGAGTTCACCATTAAACTAAAATTTGGCTTGTGGGCTGTGAGATCCCCTCAGGGACAGCTGGCCCGTCACACACATTCAATTCTGGCACCCAAGGTGGTTCGAGCTGGTGTGGAGCATGAGCTGCCTTGCCAGGGGATTTCTACACAAGCACACACAGCTACAGCAGTATTTTCTGTCTTTTTTCCAGGACTGGATGCTTCGAGTTCTGTCTTGGGACAAAGGGCAAAAAATCAACAAGAAGCTGAACAAGTAAGTTTCCACGTATGTGTTTCTAGCTTGCACCTCAAGCTCAGATACAATCTCAGCAGCCCTAATGATGGCAATTGGGGAAAAAGCTCCCTCAGAGTGGCCCGGCCCTACTGGTCCAACTGGTTATTTGCATAGTTTTTCAGTATGTTTCATGTTATTGTTTTACTAAACCCTCAGCCTGCCTTCTGCTTCTCCTCTCAGGACGGACCTCGCAAACCTCATGGTGTTTTACAAAGACCTGAACGAGAGATTCATTTCAGAGAATCCTGCCAACACAGTAAGTGAGCGCAGCAGTTCCCTGCTCAGTGCCAGGAAGACGCGGCTCTTCTTCCCAGGCAGGCTGGAAGTTTTCATCTGGCCAGGGAGCAGTCCCATCCAGGCAGGGGCAGGAAACCACCCTCAGACCGTGCACCGCGGGGAGGTGGTGGGGGGCAGTCCTGCCCTTTGCAGCCCTTTTATTCGGGGCCGCTTTTCAAACTGTCCAGTCCCAAGCCCTGCACTGGGGTAGCCTGCGGGCTGCCTGCAGTAAGCGCAGCGCTGCGTCCCTGCTGAAGCAGGGCAGGAGAGAATAACACAGGCAGCAGAGGAAGGGCCCGCTGCATTTGGTAGCACTCACAGCAAACCCTGGGTGCCCCAGCTTGGCATAGCCTCCCTGCGTGCCATAATGGTGCCGTGGACGTGCATCTGGTGCTCGCAGGAGCTGGTAACCTTGTGCTGTCTTCTCTTCCAGCTCGTAATTCTTCTTTCCAACTTTGGAGGCCAGCTGGGCCTTTGGATGAGCTGCTCAGTCGTTTGCGTCATTGAGATCGTCGAGGTCTTCTTCATCGATTCGCTTTCCATCGTAATGCGGCGCCAGTGGCAAAAGGCAAAGAAATGGTGGAACGACCGAAAGAGAGACCGGTTGGGGAAGCCACCGCAGGCTGGCGACCTGGAGAGGCAGGGTCACGATAACCCTGTCTGCATCGATGAGGACCTGCCCACCTTCAACACCGCCCTCCGCCTGCCGCTGCCCCAGGACAACCCCTTGCCCAGGACTCCCCCCCCCAATTACAGCACTTTGCAGCTAGAGACTGCGTTCACGGAGCAGCTGCCCGATACACTAGAGGTTGGGCAACATTGACACTTACTTACCCGCCCATCCAGGTGCCAAGATAAGAGGTGGGTGCTGGACCCACATGTCCAGGGGCAAAAGGCACACATCCAAACGAGCACTGAAGGGCTGTTGGGCCAGACCCTTATTCAGGGATTGAACTTGCAGTCAAAGCTTCTCTGAGCAAAGCTCAGACACAAAACCCAAGGGCTCAGAGACATTAGGAACTTCAAGCAACATCAATTCTCAAGTTAATCATTGCAGGAGATGGCTGGAGCAGGATGTGGCACTGAGCTATCTTGCCAGACAGAGGCATACAACCAGCTGCACACACCCCATTGTATGTGGGCAGGAATTACTCCACAGCAGAAGATTGATGCCACATTGAGTATTAACGCTAATTGCTCTCTGCTGCGTGGCTTGACTTGTGGGAAAAACCCAGGGCTTTCAGGAATGCAGCATGACATCTGTAGGAAGGGGTATGACAGAGGTTTGGGGAGAGCACAAAATGGATAAAAGGAAAGCTCTCAAGCTGAATTTTGATTAGGAACCCGATTCCAAAGGTGGCCCGAGGAGCTCTTTATTCTGAGATGAAGGATTAGGATAGCCGTAGATGTGCTTGTAGAGCAAGTTATTACAAGTCTTGAGTAGGAGTACCTAAGTCATCCCAAAAGAATCATCTGAAAAGAGCATGAAATCTAATTTGGATCAGGATAGTGAATTGCATACTCTGCAAGCTTGTTTCATTTTACATCGCTGGAGCCGGCCATTAAACATAACCTCAGAGGAGCTCGTTAAGCAGCACATAGCCTCGGCCACACGTGACTTCCCAGAAGCCTCAAAGGGAGCTGGCTGCTCTTCTCCTGCTCAACCCCAGGCAAGGACTTCCCTCCTGTGGCTGTGCGGTTCACTGCCCCAGAGCCGGCAGTGCCCAGCGAGGTGACTGAGCCACACGGGGCTAGAGCTGCCTGGGGCTCCGCACACAGCCCTGGAGGGAGGTGGCCAGAGGATACATCTGCCCCACCGGTATGTCATCCACCTTGCTTACACCCCTTCCATTCCACGGTGCTCCACCAGCACCCCGCATCTTGCCTCCTTGTGTGCCACACCACGCTACTTCCACCGCACCAGACCCTCCCCGCACCGCACGTGGGCCAGAGGCTGCTGCCCGCGCCCGCACGTGGAGAGATCTCCAGGGCACCCAGCTGCGGTGGCAGCTCCCTTCCCCTTGATCCCAGTCCTGCACCTGACTCTTTGCTACCATAGCCAATTCTTAGCTGCCTAGAGCACACTGTGTAGATGTTGAGGAGGAATCTAGCGTACGCCGGGTTGGCTGCTTAGGGTTTTTGTAGAGCAAGAGTGATTTCAGAGTGTGTGTGTGTGTGTCAGTGTAAGAAAGCGTCTCTTTTCCTTTCTCTATATAAGCTTATTTTATATAGGACAGCGAGAATCCAGAAAGGTTCTTTAATGTGCAATAAAACATATTTTAACTGAATTATTTAAAAAGGTGATAAACAAAAAAATAAAGATATATTTTTTAATAACTGCTTTGCCTTTTTTTCTTTAAATCACCAATATGCAGGTTGGGCATCCCAAAAGGTTATGGGACTAGCCTGTGCCTGCCCTGGGGCTGCTGGGTGGTCAGCACCACTGAGCACCCCAGCCAGCCACCCCAGGCTCCTCTGCAGAGGTGGGGCTGTGCTGCAGAGTGCCACTAAACCTGGCTCAGGAGCAGGTGTGCAGCGAAAATGCCTTTGAGAAATCAGCATGAGCCAGCAAGGTGACCAAAAACGCTGGAACCTCAGCTGTCCCAAGACAGTTCCACTCCTGGGCAGTCCTCTGGAGACCATAGGAGAGGAGACAACTGGGTTTGCTCTGCCTCAGAGCCCCTTCTCTAGCGCAGGAAGGCGAGGTGCTCGGAGCAAGCCGTTGCTTGACCCCATCACCTCTAACGCAGTATCAAATAATAATGACACCCGTTACGCTAGACTTGCCCCATTTGCAACAGTGGCAAAACAGACCTAGAGAAGAAGAGTAGCCTGCACAAGCCACACACACCAGTGCCACCTCCTGCTTTGCATTACAGGTGTGAGCTGTCACAACCAACAGTGGTGGAAATAACAGCAAGCTTCAGAGCTAGGTTACGTCTTACAATAAGATCCTTCCTTGCCAGTTTGTTGCTTCTTTATATAAGAGGTAGTTTGGTTTCAGTTACACCCGACTAGGGACCTTCTTCCAGATGCAGGTAGTTGCTAGGGTCAGTTTTGACCCCAACTCTTACAAAGCACAGCCTCCTAGGAGCGTCGAGGGAGCAAACGTTTCCCTGGGAAAAAGCAAGCAAACAACGCAAAGCGGGACATACCGCAGTTCTTCTGTTCCTCATCTGTACCCGTGTGTGCAACAACACTCGACCATCTGCAGCTCTCCGCAGGGACTGCAAGCTTTGCTCGCTCCTGCCTGCAGGCAGTGCCAAGGAGGGGCTGTAGGATCTCCGCTTGCTGCTGGGACAGCACAGCTCCTTCCCCACGGCTGACCCTGCTCACACAGGGACTCCTCATCGTCTCAGGCTGCTCAGGTGACTCTGCCCCACTCCCAGCAACCCCCCAGCCCCAAGAGCTGGGTTTAATCAGCAGCTGCTAACCATGCAATCAGCCCCCCTGGAAAGGAAGGAAACTCCCCACAGCTGCTGCCTGGAGCATCCTGCTGCACCCGGGTCCTGCACCTGGGGAAGGCACCTGCAGCTGGTGCAGCTTGGGACAGCCGAGGGGGCACGGCCTCGGAGGGTAGCTGTGTCCCCGGTGCTCGTCAGCGGCCACGCTTCCCATTGCAGTGGCAGCCAGAAGCTGTGTCGTGTGGGTGCCGCGGGCTGGTTCCCAGATCTCTCTCTGGGGTAGCTGAGAATTCACGACACTGGCAAAGCCTTGCAGTACTGCATTTGTTAGAGCAAAGTCAGACCTTGGGGACAGTGGTAAAGTGGAAGACGCTTCAACCGGTGGTCTTTTTAGAAAGCCTTGTATCTTTTCCCAGAGCAAAACGAAAGCCCTTTAAAATAAACTAAGTGGTGCCAATCCTGCAAGAAAGCAGTTGTATTGACTGGTCAAACTTTATACGCAGTAACTGCACTTCTAATAAGGAAAATATCATTTGATTGAGAGCAAAGCTGCTGGAGCATAGCATTCCCCTGCAGCATGCCTGTAAGGCCTCTCTGGTCGATAACGCAGGACGTGTGTCCTGCTGGGCACTTTTTGCCATGAACGCTCACTTTAAGCTCTTTGGAAAAGCACAGGTTTTCTGTAGGTGCTTTTTGCACTTACTTCTCAGGGCAGGTGCAGCACCTTTTCCCCTTGTATGAATAATCCTCAGGAGGCAGAAAGCCACGGAGTAGTTACAGAAATGGATTACTTCATTGTGAATTAAATACTGAACTCTACTGAACTCCTGAGTCATCTTAAACACAGAAAACTACCTGGGATGGTACGAGAATCAGGTCTGACACACACTAAGCATCATAAACTCAAAGCGTTTGAGAAACCCAGCTTGGAGTTTATGGGAACAACAGGCAGTAAAATTTGTGGTTTGGTGATATCTCCTCCTCTGCTGCTGCAGCCGCTGCTCCGAGAGTCAGGTGGGAACCCCAGTCTCTTCCCGTGGGGAGAGTATTCCCAGGAGACTCATGGTGCGCAGTGGGAGCCTGGCCAGCCCCAGGCAGGGCTTGGGAGCCCCCGCTCAGCGGCAGCCCACTGCTCGCCTCCCAGCCCTGGGATAGACCTGCCTCTTGCTACCGGACCTGGCCACGGTCACGGTGTCCAGGCTCTTGGGCAAGGACGACGATGGCCCCAGCCCCGCCGACCCATGGCTTTGGCTTCACGGCACCATGGGGCTACAGGGGAGCGGCTGTGGTACCTGAAAACACGGTGAAGGCGCAGGCAGCATGGCAGGCACAGCGCTGCCTCGGTACCGGGGCAAAGGACGGGCTGGGGAGAGGTGTCGAAACAAACCTGCAGCAAGCAGGTGCCGGTGACTCACCAGGAAAGGCTGCCCGCACGCCGGGACCGGCCCTTTGGGGGAGAGGAGGCACAGCGGGCGAACCCCGCTCTGCTCTTCCGCAGCTCCCAGCAGCAGCCGCTGCCGGAGGGGGGAAAGTTGCGGGTGATGGAGGAGCTGCCAGGGTGGGGGCTGAGGAGGAGGAAAACCCAGCCGCACGGAGAAGGTTTGCCAGACGGCAGGAATCTGCCGGTGCCTCTCCCAGCAAGTGGTGCCCCGACAGAAATAGGGTTTGAAAACACACAGAGCCTGTCGGCCCTTTGCTGTCCTGCTGGGGAATGGACACCTCCATACACCACGTCATGGAGTCTGCTGGCCATACCCAGGGCTGGCTTTGTGCCCCTTGATACACAATTGCCCCGTAACAGCCTTCAGAGGCATGGACCAAATCTGTTTCTTTCTGAGAAATCTTCCCAACCAACCCCAACCCAAATAGCTCAGGCGTTTTTCTTGTGGATGCCTGATTTCTGTAGTTACCGTCCTGACCTACCCCCATCCCCCAAAGGAGCACTGCAAAGGCTACAGGGGCTCCGTCCTGCCACGAGAAATTTGGAGATTGGTTTGTCCGGGCTGCGGTGGAAGCACTTACAGAGCAGGCGTCAGTCCCGCTGCTGGCCTCGCCAGCTGGTGGCTTTCCCAGTGCTCCCAGCACCTTTGACACAAGTGTGCAAATACTTGCCACGCAAACCATGGAGAGAGGGGCAGCTGTGCAGAGACGAACTCCAGTTGCAGTGGCGGGACTTGCTGCTTAAGTACTTTTAAGAATCAAAACTACTGGGCAAAGGCAGTTTCCCTGGGTGGAAAACAAGACTCTCACCCTGACTGTGCTTGTTTCACTGCTCAGCATGAACAGCCAGCACAAAAGTCACTCAAAGACAGGACAGCCAAAAGCGGGAAGGATGTGTGGTTTCCCTGTCAGACAGAATTTCACCTGGTAATCCAGAGAAAAATGGGAGCATCCAACCTCCCAGTCGACCGGGATGAAAAACTTGCCCGGGATATGACAACGAACAGTAAGTCACAGATTCCTTGGAAAACACATCTGGGACGCAGCCCAGCCCCATCCTGATCCCAGCTGGCCAAGGCACCGCTGCCCCAGCCCCACGGGGTGCAGCAACCCGGGGCGTCAGCCTGGAGAGGTAACTCCAGCCTCCCTCAGAGCGAAGGGATGGCTGCCCAAAGCTGCTCCCAGCAGATGCAGCCGAGCAGCACCGATGGGGTTAAAGGCTGCCCGGGCCCCCTTCCCCACTGGGTGACATTGCAGTGGTCCACAAACAGGTTTGGGAGTTAAATGCCTCATTAATGTAAATGGGGCTGGGGAGAGGCATCTCCAGCACATGCCTATGGAAAACCCTTTCAGGTTCTGAGCCTCCGCTTGTGCCCCACAATAAGGCACAGCTCTGGGGAGGCTGAGACATGGCTGGAGATTGTGGATGTTTTAATTTTACCCCATCACCTTCAGGGCAGGGTGAGCCAGCTCAGCATGGGGACGTTTCTCCTCCAGACACCCACGAAGGGCCCCGCAGGGCTATGGCAGCTCTGCTGCTGCTGCGTTCTCCAGCCAGAGCTCCCAGGAAACACCCAAACGAGGGGCTCTGCCCCGCGAGAGCCCACCCGCACCTCCCGCTCAGCCAAAGCCCTGCGGTCTGGGACACCGGTGCTACCTCACCAGCAGCAGCCGCAACTGCCACCGGACCCCAGGGGCCTGTCGGTGATACACTAAAGCAACAGGCGTTCTCGACAGGCAGCAGCGACTTCCCTCTGCTTGGAGCTGCGGCCAGAGAGCCCCAGACCAGCGCTGCTCCCAGGGCCCAAACTGGCTCGGGAGGCTGCGGCGGCCAGGTGTGCGATACGGCGGGTGCCGGCAGGCAGGCACTTTATTGTACAAAATCATTGCCTTGGCTTGAAAGTTCCACTGCCCATCTCAGGCGATGCCACAGCGGCGAGTGCCACGCGGCCAGAGCCAGGCACCCCCCCCGGAGCAATTCCCCACTGCCAGACGCCAGGTCTGAGCCATCCCCACCAGCCTGGCCTGCGCTCGGCGATTTGCAGGAGCCTTTTCAGGCAACCTCAGCCCCAGGAGAGCTGCCAACAGCCGGAGCATCCCGAGCACAGGCCCGAGCTGTGGCAGCACCGGAGCGGTTTCAGGCAAGCGTGAGTCAGAGGTTGACCTGCGATTGCAGCAGCTGCCCTCTGCAGTGACATGCTGGGACACGCCATGACACAGCTCCGGCACTAATCCCGATGCCGGCATCTCCCTGCGAACAGGACAGACCGGGAGGTGCGGAGTCATCGCCAATTCCCCACGCCTCCGCCGGCACATGCGTGTAACACCGTCAGCGGGGCGGCCGGGCAGCGCTGGTCATGGCTGACGAACGCCAGGAAGAGCGAGAGCCGGGTCTGAGTGTGACCGATGCCTAAGGAGGGCAAGGAGAGAAGAAATCCCAGGCCAGGCTGGGCAATCCCACCCGAGAAACCGGACTTCCCTCCCGTGCAGGGGAGGCTGGAGCTGCCGCTTGGGCCGTGGGGCAGCGCTGGTCCTGACCCTCCCCGCTGCTCGCGATGTCTCCTGGTGCCCCATGCCGTGCCGGTGGCCCAGTGCCATGCTGCTCCCAAGGGCAGCACCGGCGACGGCCCTCTCCTCTGCCAGACGCCCACCACCGGGCTGTGCTCAGCCGCTCGCTGGGCAGGGGGCTGCCGGGCATCGAGCTGCGCTTGCCGGCCCGCGGCCACATGATTGCTCCCAAAATGCGCGCGCTGGTCTGCAAAAAAACTGCAAAACTGCTGCTGGAAAGCTCGATGCTTTCTGAAGCAAACGGCACGATTACCCAACCGCATCGCTCCTGAACAGCTTTTCTCTTGGGACTGATGCTTTCCGGCAGCAAGGGCACCCCAATCCCTTGGGTTTTTCTATGAAATCTCTTTCTCCATCTGTCCCCCTTCTTCCCGAAAGCAAAGGCTCTTCCCCTGCACCCCACTCATCCGCTCACCCCGCTCCAGGGCACGTGAAGGGGCATCCCAGTCACCCTACTCACCCCACTCCAGGGCACTGGGGGCTCAGGATGCCCCAGCCCTGGGGAGCTGGGGGTGGCAGGTGGGGGGGG
>VYZV01005468.1:100880-144814 GCA_013401275.1 Pandion haliaetus | reverse complement strand
GGGGGGGAGGGAATGAAAAACTTTGGTTCGGTCATGGGGTCTTTCTGCGCTGGTACAGACCCGATCTTTGCATGCTGTCGCAACAACGGTGCAGTTTTTTTGGGGCCGATCGGGTATTCCGGCTGCGCGCAGTCAGGTGCAGTCGTTCTTATTTAACCTCCGTTTACACAGTGTTTGCTTTAATCTCCCTGATTATGGAAGCAAACGGCAGCTTTCTGAATATTTCACTGTCCCGTCACTTCCCACAACACTTTGTTGTGGGACATGTGCACCTGCCCCAGGCTGCTGCCTCCAGGGTGAGGGCGAAGGATGCTCGGTCTCCGGGACACCGGCCTTACGGCAGAGTAAGAGATCTGCAGGTGGGGGAGGGAGCTGCTGGGGGTTTTTTGCTCCTCTTACGTTCCAGGATTCACGTTGTTCATTGCATAAGCAGCAGAGTTAACCCTCAGCAACGTGACCTTACTGGCACGTGAGGAGTAAGGCTTGTCATCATCCTGGGAGACAGGGACATCACAGGAACAGCAGGGTCAGGCAGGCAGGGGAGGAAGGGCTGGAGCGTCTAAGATACGGAACAGAGTCAGGGAAATGCTATCTAAACTTCCAGACTGTAAATACTCTTCGAGTGCTGTACATGTGCCCGTCGGGATTAGAGACCCGGAGGCGCCTGCGTGGATCGGGGTGGCCGTGGGCGTCTGAGCCGGCGGCTGCGTGCAGTGGCCGCTCCCTCTTCACACACGGCAGCAAGGCAAAGCATCTGCTGGGCACTCAGTGACCCCAGGCCCAGGACGGGCTTTCATCGCTCACGGACACGTTACTGCTCCACGTTTCTCTTTCAACTGCCAACCTATAAACTCATGACGTAATAAAAAAGTTTCCTCTCACGTGCCAAAATACCCGTAGATAGCAGAAATATCTTCTCTAGGAAAACAAGGTCTTTTCATCAGGCTCCGGAGAAGATGATGGCAGATGAGCAGCTGGTGATCAAAGAGGAATGACTGTTGTGTCCCTCAGTAGAGAAAGTTCTGAATAATTGCAGTATCAGGCCTGGTTATGTTGGAGTGGTTTTTCAGCCAAGGTACCACCCTGGAGCTTCCAGGAGCGTGCTGAGTTTTGCTTATGTCTTTATTTCCTTTAAGTGGCAATTGCCCTAGGAAAACCCCAGAGGAGATTCAACACAGCCAACATAATCATTTCGTAATGTGGGAGTCTGATCTCACCTGTAAGGTGGAGGAGTTTCACCTGGGATGATGCAGGGCTGGACTCACGGCTGCCGGGGGACGGTGAGGACACCTCCTTCGCAGCGCAAAGCAAACCACATTAGAACCAGGAGCAGGTTGCTTTTAGGAGGGCTTTGGTCATCGCGGGGAGGCAGGTACTGCCAGGAGAGGGGCACGTGGCACCCTGTGCACCGCAGGGGTCTCGTGTCCCAGGGGTGAGCTCCTGACAGGCATTTCAGGTGACACCAGTGTGCTGACAAGGGGCAGCCCAGAGCAAAGCACGGCAGCGGGGAGGTGGTGAGGGAAGCAGCGGTGGTTCCCCGGCACCACTTGCAAAGGAGACAAAGTCAGCTCTTGTCTGCACGTTACAGAGCAGCTCTGCAAACGGAGCAGTGTGACAATTAAAAATGCAAAGGAGAAGGAGGAGTGAGGTAGCCTAGCGGGTGCATGTTCCCCTTCCCTGGCCGGGGCCTTGGAAGCGGAGCAGCCAAACAAGAAATAAAACCAGTGAGCGGCAGCCGGGAGCTGCCAAACTCCCGGGCCCTCGAGCTTCGCAGGCTGTACGAATAATGGGGGTTTGAGGGCGGCAGCAGGGACAGATTTTCGTAACCGTGAGTCTGCCCCGCATGCCGCTCGCCAGCAGGAGCCGGGCTGTGCGTCCATCAAGGGGGAAGCACCTCCTGAGCCCCCAGCCCTGACCTCCTCCTCCTCAGCTCCTGTCGCACCGCAGGCTCCGCTTCCTTTCCCCGGAGGGGGTTTTGGGAAGGGGTGACAGTTACCTGTGTGCCGATGGAGGGTGGGTCTTGTCGTCCCTCATTTGTCACTTCTCTGCTCCAGGTACAGCTCGCTGATGGGGGAGAGCAGGACAGGCTCCAGGCTGGCACCAAAACCAGTACCAACCCCGCTCCAGAGAGCTATGGCATCTGAGCGCTGAGCCTCTGTGCCTGGGAGAAGGACCCTCCGTAACAGGGGCTTTGGCTTCTGATCGGGCAAGGCACCTCGCACAGAGTGGCTTCCAGCAGTGAGAAAGAAACAAGAAGTCTACTTGGAAACATTCTGGAAATAAAGGTAAGAAGAAAACTATGAAAGTGAGGAAAAAAGATTGAAAAAAGTCATCCCAGTATGGTCAAGCACAGCTTTTGCTTAATGCCATTTCTTTTATCAAATGACCATTTAAAAGCACAGCTTATGCCTAAAGGAAGAATAAATCTGGGTCCTTCACTCTGCTGCCATGTTAAGACATCCCCTGCAAAACCTGTGACTGTCTGCTTGACCGTATTGCCAGCACACCTTTTTTAACTTGGTTTTTTAATTTTGGGCTCCGTGAGTTTCATGGTGGGGAGGGGGTGCTGTAGACATCCTGCCTGAGGATGCTCTTCCAGCCGACCCCGTCCCCGTGCCTGTGCTCCCCCCGGCAGGTGCCCTGCAGGGCTGTAGGACAGAGCAGCACTTAAAAAGAACAGGTCCCATAGCTTTGACATCAGGGAAAAAGAAGTCCTAAATCAGTTTAAAACATATCTGAAACCCAGTTTAATCTTATTATCCACAGCGTGGCCTGAATCTAACTTAAAAATGTGAAAATGCTGCCCTTCAGCACAGTGTTTTTATGGTTGGTGAGCTGAAGAGATAAAGTGAGATAGAAGGCACGCCAAGCTTTGCTTAAAACTGATTTGGAGCTGGTCTTCCTTTCCTAGCACAGCATCTTCCCCTTGTTATCACTAGCAAGCATACTGTGACTTTGCAAAGAGCACTCTTAGGCTAGGTGGTTAAATGGAAATAAATTCAAGGTGGAGAACAAGTGCATCGATGACACCTGCAAAACCGTGAACAAGGATAAAGCAGCATCAAAATCAGCCATTCCATATCTTTCACTTTATTCAGCTATGAAAGTAGAGCTTTTACTCCGCATGTGCTCCATAACCTGTAAGTATGTGTCTCAACGTCGCCATCAGGAAAAAAAAGCTAAAATTCAGCCTCAGGAAACAATATAAAAAGAAAAAATAACTTCTTCCAGCAATGCCAGGTTGATGAGCAACCCACAAAGATCTGTACAACAAACTGGATCCCTCCATGGCAGGTCTCCGACGCTCGGCAGGAGCCCACACGCCGTGTTTGGCCAGTGCGGTCTGTAAGCAGCAGAGCAAACAGAGGCTGCAGGGCATGCGGCCAGTCAGGTCCAGCCAGGCTGGATTTTGCCCAGTGCAGTCTAGGTGTGTTTTAAATTTTAATCTAATCTAAGTCATTTATTGGATTTCTTAAAAGGCAGAAATCATTTACTAGTTTGCCTTGCTAGTCTCTCTGGATTTGAGTGTATTTTGACAATACTGTTTTATAAAGCAGAGACCAATCTTGAGGCTGTGCCTTGAGACGGCTTTGTGTTCACACCTGGCAGCAGAAGGCCGCACATCTCTCACGTCTTCCCCACGGGTAATTAAGCAGAGGCTAAGGTCGTTGCTCCTGTTTTCGTTCTAGTCCTGCCCAAAAGCCAGTAAGTGTCTGATGCAATGTGAGCTCCTTCCGTGAATAAACCCTTCTGCGGGCAGCTGTGGGCGAGAACCAATGTGGCACGAGCTCACAGCAGACGAGCCAACGATGCGCTGGTGCCGGGGGTCCAGGCGGTCCAAGTCCCAGGACATGTGTTCCTTGGGGAACAAAACACTTTCACACAAGAGTAGAGCCTGCCCTCGAATCTTGGAGGAAGCGGCTGGAGTTTCTTCTTTCCAAAGCACTCTCCCACCGAGACCTCACGGTGTTAGGCTACGTCTAACATCACATGTAATAAGGTGTGCAATGAAAATCATCATCTCTCTTCGCATCATGGAGTGAGGCATCATAACATCTATTGGGTTTAAACTTTTATCAAACTCTGTAAGTACTACTCCGGAGATTTTGCAGATCTGGGCAATAAACCAAAGAATCAGTATTACCTTTTTTTTTTTTTTGAAAAAGTAAGGACACAGTTGCTCCCACCCCCCAAGAGGCCTGTGTGCACCCTCCAGCTTCCCCTTGTACCTTTGGCAGTCTATCTACAAATAACTTTGTGTTAATCTACTTTCTGCATTGCCGAATACTGCTCGTTATTGAAATATTGCTGTATTATTACAGCACTCTTTCTTCTAGGATGCTGAGTTATATGCAGCATTAATCTTTAATTCTGTTCTCCCACAGTTTAAATCTGAAAAATGTTGTAAGCAGCTGGCTCGGGTTTGTTTTGAAATCCTGCCTCAGGATATTAAGATTTAGTAACACAAATTCTCACCTTAAAAGAGCAGCACAAAATGTTCTATTTACTCACAATATGAATGTAAAATATGCAGCATCCCTCACATGAGCAGTGGAAGCATACCGATAGTATCTGAAAGACAAAGGAATCTGGTGGGAAAAAACCCAATCCGTTGTCCTTCCTCTGGCAGGCAGCAGCACTGAACAGCATTCCTGGTCCTGGGAAAGGTGCTGCTCATGCCAGGTCCTCTTCTCCTGCCCCCTCCGATAGCCTGGTGCACTGTAATACTTCTAAGAAAAATTGTCTTAAGCCCTTCATTAGCTTGAAAAATGCTGTTAGCCTGAATTCTAGCTGACACCAGCTCATGTGTGTACTGCTTGGTCCATCTAGCGTTGGCAAAGCTTTCAGACGATGTTACAGACGTAGCAGTTGGCACACAAAACAACAACTTCCTAGAAGTTACCTGGTTAGTTATTGCAACATCTGCAGGGCCCGAGGGCCAGTACTCGGTAAGTCACGCAGGCAGAGCCATGTCCAGCAGGTCCAAGTCGCTTCGCTCTCGTGGGGCCGGAAGGGACGTGAGAAAAACTTTTGCCACTTTTGGAACTGCTCAGCACAAACTTCCCCGTTGCATCCTCTCGGGAGGTGAGGGGCTCCGGGCCGTTCCACTGCCACGGCGTGACCCTGCAGAACATCTGTTCTGAATTTCTCCGGGGTTACAAAACCACGGTCAGGCCATCACATAACTACTCCAGTTCTGCTTTGCTGACAAAACAAGTGTACAAACCTTGCCTCTCAACATAGCTGTTTTGATGTCTTTTCTCCCACTTGCAGACAGCGGCATGAACCTGAAGAAGTACTTCGTTCGGGCGCTGCACCGCCTGCAGAAGGGCCCTGGCTACACCTACAAGGAGCTGCTGGTCTGGTACTGCGACAACACCAACACCCACGGCCCGAAGCGCATCATCAAAGAGGGGCCAAAGAAGAAATTAATCTGGTTCTTCTTAACGCTGCTCTTTGCATCTCTGGTCTTCTGGCAGTGGGGTATCCTCATCAACACCTACCTCTCCTATAACGTCACCTCGTCTCTCTCTATTGGCTTTAAGACCATGAAGTTCCCAGCAGTCACGGTCTGCAATGCCAACCCTTTCAAGTAAGTTTTTCTTTGCCTAATTTACCCAGTCGTGCTTTAGCACCCTCAGTTATACTGCTAGCATAAGGTACTGTGGACCTGTTCCTGTCTCAGCTATCACGTTAGGAGCATCAGTGGACTCACCAAGTGGCAGTAAAACCAAATAAAGGAGAACAGTATGAGGGCGAATGGCTCAGGTCCAGAGGAGGGTTCTGTGCTGTGAGTTTGCCTGGGTTTCCTTACTGCATCAGTTAATCTAATGGTGGTTGTTGCCTGCCGGCAAACTTTCCCTGGCTCAGGGAAAACTCGAACTTCAACTCACTTGTCACAACCAAAATCACTCTCTCGATCTTTCCCCACAATTCCTTTCTTTCTCCTTCCTTGCCGTGAACGCACCTCTTATCGCTTACACTCCAGCCATTAAGAGCTGGTTAAACAGTAGTATCAGCTGTGAGCTGCAGTGATATAACTCCACCGTAATTTCAAAGGAGTAACTGATTTTTGTTAGAGCTGCTTTAAATTTATATCCATGCAATAGTGTAGCCCAAGGCAAGATGCTCTCCACCAACACACAGGAATTACTTTGGGGTTGTTTTTTCTCTCTGCTCGCTAGAGATGTTTTGTGTAAACTATAGTGAATTACTGACATACAATCAATTCGGTTCTGTGCTGGCAGGTTCACCAGTGCGGCACTCTCTGCTTATCCCCCACCGGTTTTCCACCCTGTTGCAGGCTGCTGGCTTGCCCGTGTCCGAGCTGGTCATGCTCTGCACAGAGGCTCCCGTTGTTCTGCAGTAAATGTTTAGGCAGAGAGCTGAGGTCCCCAGGAATGTCCAAGCCAGCAGAGCGGCAGATGAGCTGCTGCACATCCCCATCACCTTGACACTGCCTGGTAACTGCCTTTTGTCCTGCAGATACTCAGAGGTGAAGCATCTGTTAAAAGAACTGGACAGGCTCATCGAAGCGGCGCTGGAGAGGATCCTGCAGCCTGCGCCGGGGAACAGCAGCGAGAATGCCTCGCCACCACTCGACCTGAGGCTCTGGCACCAGATACCCCTGGTCCTCATCGACGAGCACGACAAAGAGAACCCCGTCATCCTGGACATCTTTGAAAGCAACCAGACTGCTGGGGGCAGCCAAACCGCTGCGGGCAACCAAACCGCTGAGGGCAACCAAACCTCTGCAGGTGACCAAACTGCTGCGGGCAACCAAACCTCTGCAGGTGACCAAACTGCTGCGGGCAACCAAACCGCCGCGGGCAACCAAACCACTGCTCCACCTGCCCCTGCCAACATGACGTCAGAAGAAAAGAAGTACAAGCTGGCGGTGAAGCTGGTGAGAGGGGTCCCACGGGAGGCACCCGGGCAGGGGCGAGGGACGGGCAGCGCTGGGTGCCTCAGCAGGGCTGCAGCATGGGGATCAGCATCTATTCCCCACCAGCTGCCTGCAGCCACTCTGCCTCCGGCCTCTGGTCCAGCCATGCCGGGGCCAGGGCCAGGGCCGGGGGCTGCCTGTGCCGGTGGCATCCTCGGTACAGGGCAGTTTGCAAGTTATGGCATGTTATTTCAAAGCTCCAGGGCTGTTTGCTTGTTTTTCTGAGGAAGGCAGCACAGAGGTATTTTAAGATTTTTTTAGACTTTCAGAGGGGGGTCTGATCCCCTGCAGGATATACAGCCAGACACCCAGCTGAAGCTGCTGGATTTCTGCATATGGGGCCTGCAGCTGGATCATACCCTAAATGTACTTCTTCCCAAATGAGAGGAAACCCAGCAAGGGGCCATGCTAAGTTAGTCTGTGATGAATTTTAGGTAGCCGCATAACACCAGTGAGATCAGCAGATTCCTCCTGGAAAAAGGGACTGATAGCGTGTAGCAGCCTAGCACTGCATCGGAGGTACGGAGCAGGTCCTGGCAGCGGGTCCGTCAGCCTCTGGTGAGAGGGATGCTGGAAACACTGGGCAGCAATGAGCAGTACCCGAGCTGTGCACAGCGTTGGTCGGTAGAGCCTGCCCGCAGCGCAGGGGACAATGCCGTACGTCCTCTGCGGTCGCCCAGCGCAGCCCTGCTGTGGGCTGAGCCCAGGGCAGAGCCAGGGCAGGGGTGCTCCACGCGGGCTCCCCGTCGCCTTCACCTCTTCCTTGGGTCTGGCACTCAAAATACTGGGGAGAGGCTGCGGCCACTGTCCCGGCCCCTCTCCTGCTGCAGCCCTCAGCGCAGAGGCACATGGTGGTCTCACGACCCCCGCCCTCTGCTCCCACGGAGGCTCCAGGGACCCCGCCAGACCCGAGCTTGGAAGCTGGGGCAACTCCAGCCTTAAAGAATCGGCCAAAAAGTGAGGTTTTCTGTAAGCTCTTGTCAGCAGGCAGGGCTGGCGTCAAGCCGAGCGTGGAAGGAGGGGGGGTGCGTGCCGTAGCTTCCCTCCTGCCGCCCCCCGCCGCGGGCCGGGCTCACACCTGACTGCTGTGTCCCCAGTGCAGCCACCAGGGCTCCGACAACTGCACCTACAGGAACTTCACCAGCGCGGCACAGGCGGTGACCGAGTGGTACATCCTGCAGTCCACCAGCATCCTCTCCAAAGTCCCGCTGCAAGAGAGAATCAGGATGGGCTACCAGGCAGAAGACATGATCCTGGCGTGTCTCTATGGGGCCGAACCCTGCAACTACAAGTAGGTGCATACCGAGCTCCCTGCCCTTTTCTGTCACACCGGGAACGGTACAGGAAGCTAAAGGCATGACAGCCTCTCTCTTCTCTCTTTTTAAGGTATGTATCAGTTAATACAGAGATTTCTGCTGGTTCTTAACTCTAACGATGTTTCCCGGAGGGTTTCTGGATGTGATCCTGGCCGAAACAGGCTCTTTTGGGATAGCGCTGGAGTGAGTTTTAGTTTTGGATGGGCCGTTTTGCTCATGACGCATCGAGACTAACAGCATCCGTGGGACCTTCCCGGGGTATTTAGTGATCATCAGCTGCCAGCCCAGGTGCTGAGTCAGTGTGCCCCGGCACAGCAGCGCAGCCCCCAGATACAGACCCCCCCTCTTTTTACAGAAGGCTCAGAGAAATGCATTTTAGCCATTGTTGTTTCTTGTGAACACCAAATTTATATATCCAGTTTTGAGAAACGTGAGCGCACAGCAGCAGCCCAGGCTGTGAGGACTCCTGCCCCTTCTGCAAAGAGGGCAACAGAGAATTACTGTCGGAGAACGAGATGTAACACCAGCCAGAACCTGTTACCATAGCTCAGATCAAGCAATTATTTCCCTCTTCTGTGTGACAGATGATTCCTTTCCATTCCGACAAAGCACTACCCCCAGTGGCTGTGTCTCAGTACACACCAGTACCTTGCTTTGCTTTTTTTTCAACAGAAGATTGATTGAAATTATATCAGCTGAAATTTCTATACAGGCATTCAACAAAAGAAGCAATTTAAAGCGAATCCCAGATGTAGCTGCCAAGCACCAGTCCCACCAGGTGCATTATTTTATAACCCTGTAGTCCTCCCTGAGAGTCACAGTTTTATGTGCACGATTCTTCCAGGAATTTCACCCAAATCTATCACCCAGACCACGGTAACTGCTACATCTTTAACTGGGGCATGGATGAAGAGGCTTTGAATTCCTCCAACCCTGGAGCCGAGTTTGGTAAGAGAGAGCCCCGCTAAGGAGGAAGGAGCAGAAGTGCTGGGAGTTATTCTGTCTCTCGGTGGCCATTTCTGTCAGATATAATAGATTTACTGCCGCTATGTCTCTGGAGCACTACAGCAGGGAGTAACGGTTTTCCAGGAGGGGATAAGCCCCCAAAAGGGAAACGTGCCATATAGAAACAAGTGATGTGACTACAGATGTTACTTTGCAGAAGTGTAACATCTGGATAGCCAAAACATCTGAGACAATGTCTGAATATTCACTCAGATTTTTCCATCCTGTGCATTCGCAGTTGTGCGTATTTATGCACACGCAAGGCTGACATGACAGCCAGACCCCAGCTCTCCCCCCAGGGGCAGAGATTTTGTGCACAGTGAAAAGAAAATAGACTCTTTTTGTTTTTCCTAAAAGACCCACATCTTGATACAATTCCCGCTCTGAGTGTTTTGTCCATTGTCCCAGGGCTGAAGTTAATTCTGGACATCAGTCAGCAAGACTATATCCCCTACCTGTCATCTGCTGCCGGGGCCAGGCTCATGCTGCATCAACAGAAGAGCTTCCCCTTCCTTAAGGATCAGGGCATCTATGCAATGGCGGGGACGGAAACCTCCATCGGCGTGTTAGTGGTATGTGTGGCATTCCTCTAGAGCAGATTGTCTGAGAATAATGTTATCTGATGGGACTGCAACCAAAGTTTGTTTTAAGTCTTGGCTGAACTGGCTCAAACCAAAAGAGTCAAGGTATACACTAGCTGTGGGCTGGAACAGTTTATGGAGGCTTTTATGTAACTGTCCCGGCAAAGTGCTTTATTGAAGCCAAAATATTGAGCTCAGGTCATTGTTCCCTCTTCCTTTAGCATGTCAGAGGGTGCCTTGCTAAAACATGCTGCTCCTGAACATCCTCATCTACGCCGATCCACCCTGGGGAATGGGCTGCATCTCCTTCAGCTCTGCCACCTATGATTCTTTGATTTTTTTTTCAAAGCCAGCAGGGAATACAGGCATTACAGTCTCTAGAGAACAGGCACCAGGGACCTGGGGAGGAGTGATAACTCCTGAAGTTTGCTGTTTCGGTTTTCTTTCAGGATGAACTGGAACGGATGGGCTACCCCTACAGTGACTGCACCAATAACGGGTCTGACGTCCCCGTTAAAAATCTCTATGGCCAGTATAATACTTCCTATTCCATCCAGGTAAAACACACCTTTAAATCAAACAAGACTGTTCAGGAAAAATCGTCAAAGCAGTTAAAATCTTTGACTAGCACGCAGGATTGCTAGCGGATCAGCAATGATAAAGTAGAAAGCATAACCCAAGTGCAGGAACCTTCTTTTCTGGTAAGGAGAGGGCATCAGCAGTTACTGTTCCCTTAGCCAGGTATGAATTTTGTTTCTTTTTGAGAGGATGAAAATGGTCGTTTCTGTCATTTTCTCAAAAGCCAGAACACAGCAACCCCCCCAGGATCTCTGTTGTTACACGGGACCCTGCTATGTGAGACCTACCAGCAAAGTGCTAATTTGCAGACAAAAAACCCAAATATTTTTACCTCCACATACGAGCACAGTTTAATGCTGGTCCTTTCCTCGTATCCTGTCGCCTCAGAGCTCGACGCCTCAAGGCGGAGGGTTCCCACCCATCCTGAAGACCAGGCAAAGCGAGAGCAGGGTGTGCCTGCGCCAATCCGTCCCTTAAAAACCGCTGGCTCTTCAGTTTTCCCCCCTTTTGGCTCCCTGAGCAGCCCTGGTTGCCATCACGCACTGGTCGGTTTCTGCCTCGGCTCGGAGGGCAAAACAGCAGCGCCGGCCAAGGAGACCCCGTGCTCCCATCCTGCCCCGTCTCACTCCCTCCCTGCACTGGTTTCACTGGGAGGTGCTGGGGACCGCTGGAGCCCCAGGGTGACAGGGTCAGGAGGCAGCCCCCTCCTTCGGCGCAGGGATGAGCCGCTGAAACGGGCTGAAACTCCCGATAGCTTTGGCTAATGACGGTTCCTTAAGAATGTAGGAAACACTGGGAAAATACATCTTCCAGAGTGTCCCATCAGGAGCGTGGAGCTCCCCGGGGACCCGACCTGCTGCCGGCACAGTGTTAGCCGGACACTCCTCTGCCGGCTGCCCACCTCAGCCCCAGGAGGCTGTAGAGCAGTTTTTCTCCTTTAAAAAGAGTAACCGATCCTGCCATGTCACTAAGGCAATTCATTTCTTTTTCAGCTGCGAGAATATATTTTTTTTCCCTACAATCTCCACGCTTGGCCGAAATCTTTTCATTATAGGTAGATCCACCGGCAAGGGGTAGCCTCTAGTCACTCCCCACGTCCAACAGGCTAACCTCTCTAAACTCAAGGGCGTTTTGAGCAATTGCCGTAGCTGCGTGTGCCGCTGCAAAGCTGCTCCATCCGCAGCAACCACGGGCACCGTCCTGCAGCGTCAACGGCCACCGCGGCTCTGGGAAGCTTTTGCCGAGATGTTAAGGTGACGCTTTTCAAGAGCTAGGCTGGCTTCTGCTGCTCGGGGTGCGCTGGGAGGCTGACAGCTATCTGGAGAGCTATTGTGCTCCGGGTTTTAGCCATGGCACTGCTCTAATGTGCACAGCAGCTCGTATTTTGTGTGCACAAGCAGTATTTATCCCTGGCAGGAGAGCAATATACAGGAGGGGGGATTCCTCTCCTGAACACTCCTACTCTTTTTAATCCTTTTCTCTTTAAGGGAATTAAGTCATTTTTCACCCTGAAAATGCCTGCTTGTTTTGTAAAGGAAATGAAGACAGACCTTTGCCTTTGCTTTGCTTTAAAATTGGGATGAGAAAATTGAGTGTTTGTAAACCTTGAATCTCTAGAAAAATATAGTGTAAACATTAAGCACCAGTTAATTTGTAACAGGCTATAACATAAGGGAGAAGCATTTCTGGAGGGTGAGATCTGGCAATAAGGAAAACAGCAAAACCATTTTGGGGGTTATTTACAAAAGCCTGAAGAATACACTTCAGGCAGGTGGGAGGGCTTCAGTCTAGCAGGGGTTTTTTTATGTTTCTGCCTTTATATAATTATAACAATTGGCCCACTTTACCCTACTTTTTAAGATGCTTGTATAAGGTTTAAGCAAATACTTGAAATGATTGCATTATTACTTAAAAGTTGCTAAATGCTGACTGGGGTTCTATGTCCACATAAGCCACGTCACTTCAGAGACCTCTCAGCAAAATCAGGCTTTTCCATCACTCCCTGATTGCAGTGAACTCTGTAAGCATTTCGTATCACACAGAAATTCTCTGGTTGTTCTACCTAGCTGGAGCTGTTAAATTTAATTATCTTTTCATAGACTTTGTTATTGCTTTGTGCACTGTTTCATCCAGAATCCCACTCCAATCTCGGATGATTAACTTCATGCCTCACTGAGCTAATGGCAGCGCTGCAGCCCAGCTCACACGCTGCCGAAGCTGCGGCTGCAATCCTTTCAAGGAGAGAAGCAGATGCACAGATAAGATAATTCAGATTTCTAAAACCTGCTCTTTATGTTGAAGTATTTTTAGAGTCCTGGCTTTAAAGTGGAAACCAGCCCTTTGTCAGTATGTCTTACAAAGCCTGGAGACCACAGCAGTGTCTATGCGTGTAACCGAACATTTTTATTCCTTTTTGGAAATTCCATATTACTTCCACAAAGCCCTAAAATAGTTAAGAAATTAGCAGTTTCTTGTGCGACTGGGACCAGGCACTGAGTTCCTTTCTGCTCCTGTGAGGTGACTTACCCACGGGCACCTCACAACTAGGATGTGCCTTAAAATCCCCAGGAGCGGCAGTAAAAATGCATCATAAAGAAAACCGTAACTGCAGTGCAACTCTACACATGGCAGCTTATCCACCTGCCTTGTCTCGCTGTTGTAAAGCCGGTGTCACTTGCGACGGGCTTCCAGAGCGACGGCGATGCTCGGTGCACGCTGGAGGAGGCACTCGTGCAGGGATGGGCTCCAGCGGCACCCACTCCCTCTGTGGCTTCAGCCTTCTCCGTGTGCGGCCACGAAATCATCTGTTCAATGCAAAAGAGAGAAAATACCTCGGAGCCGAGGAATTCTCGTAGCCAGCGTAGACTCCAGTGGCACAGAGGTGGGCAGGGGGGGCTCAGCCCACATCTAAGCAGCTCCCTCTTCTCTTTTTCAGGCTTGCCTGCGCTCTTGTTTCCAAAATCACATGACTGAAATCTGTGGATGTGGTCACTATATGTTTCCTTTACCCGAGGGGGTAAATTATTGCAATAACGAAGATAACCCGGGTTGGGGTAAGAACATGAGCAAAACTATTTGCACAGCCTTCCCAGGGTCCTGGCACGCAGGAGGCGGGGGGAGCGGGCGCGAGCTTTATTGCTGTTGTAAATGCAACAGGTGAATGGCTTTTGCCTGTGTACCGTCTCCCCGTGGCCGTTGGGGTCAGCGCTGGGGAGAGGGGGCGAAATCTTGGTCCTGGCCACGGGCTGAGGGGCCTCGGCGTCTGCGCTGCCCCTGGGCAGGGCTCTCCCGAACGGCTGGCTCCAGCCGGGGAAGGTAATGGAAGCCTCTGGGTACCAAAGGGAGAGGAAAAGGGGAGACGCTCCAGGCCTCCGTGCCTCAAGAGTCCGGGTGCTGAGACAGGCTGGCCCGGGCAGGGGCAAGGGGCTCCTGCGAGGAAGCTCGCGGGCAGGCAGAGGCCGGTGAGCCGGGTCGGCGTGGGCAGCTCCGGCAGGCAGCCGCCCTCCTGCCGCTGCTGCTGGCCAGAGCTGTGCCAAAACCACTGCTGTTGGGCAAGCTGACCCTATAGAAACTCCCTGCAAAAAATTAAAATGTATTTTTAATTTATTATTAAATTGTCTGACCGCTTTGCCTGAGTTTCTCAAGGAAAGGAAGGTTAGAGGGGAAGTCAGCAAACTTGTGCAGCAGGTTCATACCTAAATATTTATTTTATTAAATGAAACTGATATAACCCAGTAAGCGGGGTCCTTATCTAAACAGGCGCTTTGATTTTTTGTTTTCACCAAACAGCATATTGCTATTCATCACTGAGATCAAGTATAACACACAGACAGATTTGCATTGACTCTTGTAAGGAAACGTGCAAGTAAGTACCTAAGCCATTCCTGGCAGCTGTAAAGGTGGAGGGGATCCTGCATTTTGTCTCCCATCAATTCTGACCTTTCTAAAATGGCAGCAAATCACACGGGGCTGCTTTTCTGCATGAGACCTGAAGTTTCAGTGACTTCAGAGAAGCAGAATCTTCTGTACTAATGCTCTCCTTTCCTCTCTCCAGCGACACGCAGTATAAGATGACCATCTCCATGGCAGACTGGCCGTCTGAAGCTTCGGAGGTAACACCAATTTCTTGTTTTGAAACATACATTAATAATTACCTGTTCTTAGCCACATGAATCACTCGGTATTTTCAGAGTTAATGTCCAGGTAGCAAGTGCCTCTTTGCTAAATTACACATTTCCAGCACGCAAACAAGCAGCAGCGCCAGGGCACGAGCCCAGAGGAAGGGCACCCCCACAGCGGCTTCTCCTCCCAGGGGTCCTGCCCCGAGGGCAGGTGACAGCCCAAAGCTGAGCACCCACCTTCCACACACCGCACCCGCGCGGTGCAGACGTGCTTCCTACCAGAAAGGGCAGGAGCGCAGGCTGACCTTCGCCACTGCGTTTCAAAGTCTGCCTGGTTCGGGTCTGCAGCACGCTCGCTTCCCTGGGGGGCTGGAGGCTGCCTGGGACAGAACACGGCACCGGGATTTCACGCTCCTTCAGGACACCCAAAACCAGAGCACCCTTTGTACAGCGTGAGGGTAGGCTGAGGCAGAAGGATGCGATAAGGTCTCATGGGCTCCCTAAGGGAAAAACTAATACTCCGGTTGGATCAGGCATTACATGCTAAAGACTAGCCAGTGTCAAACTAACCGCGCAGCCCTACCTCTCGGTACCCACGAACGCTGCAGGCCTTTGCTCGCATGACTTTTCTCTCCGGATGACTCTTCGTCATGTAGTATTCCCACAGCACCACAGATGAACGTACGGCATCCTCCTCCACGCAGGCAGCGTCCCCAGGCCATACCCTGCCAAGTACGGGATGACTCATGACTGCATTGGTTAGAATCGATTTCAAAGGAGATTTCCAAGGCACATCTGATTTATCCTAGCATGTGGCTGCCAAGGACTTTGCATGTGTCCCCTACAGAAGAACTTAATTTTTATAATAATCTTTAATCCTGAATTGGTAAAGCTGCAGCCAGCATGACTCGGCTGTCACAGCATGAGTGCAGCCATAGCAAAAGTGCACTTGAGCAAAGGCATCTACAACTTGCCAAACGTAGGAGCTATGGATGGGCAAACAGGCACCATCTCCTGTCCCAAGCTCCTGGTAACTGTCGTTGCCTTGCTCGAAGCACATCAAACCAGTGATTTACGGGCTCACACCGCAGAAGCAAAATGCACCTGCAGCCCCACTGGGCACTTGACATCATCCATGAATGCAAAGTCAGACCTGGTTGAGGCAGCGTGGGGAGATGCTGTAACCCCCAAATAACCACAGAGTGGGAGCGGGGTGGATGACACTGGTTGAACATGTTAGTCGGCATTTTCCCATGCTTTTAATCCAATAGAGCTGGATTAAAACAGGTCTAGTCAGGACTATGTTTCTCCCTCGGGTTCCTGCCCCAGCAGGTGCCCAGCAAGGATGCTTCTGCTCAGTTCTGAATAAATTTTGTTTTCCTAGGACTGGATTTTCCATATTCTGTCTTATGAAAGGGATATGTCAACAAATGTGACTCTGGACAGGTAAGTGAAAGGAACAACCACTTTATCTTCTCTGTTGAGCCTGTTAACATTAGATTAACATGAACCTTGGCGATGGGCCAGAGCACACGTGCTAATGGAAAGGGAGGACAAGATTTGGCACGTGTTTGCCTGGAAGATACATAAAGCAAATCTGAAACGTACTTCATGCATATCCTCTACTCTCTATAGTGACAAACTGGGTCAGACAAACTCAAACGTGCAGTTAAGTTAAAATCAGCATTAACGGCAGCACCTCTCATCGGTTGCATGTAGGAGTCTGGAAGCTCTGAAGCCGTGAACTGCCTTGGTCCAGCTCCTGGATCGTAACGTTCATCCCTTTATGCTTATGTCTCCGAATCCGCCAACAGCAGCAGCAGTAGGGGGGATGCAGCAAAATTAGGGTTAACTGGTGAGTTACCCTTTGAGAACCTAAACCCTGAATTAAGGGGAAGAGAGGAAGTTTTTTCCCAAAGGAAAAAAAAACCTGAGGGAAGCAAGAAATAATTTCACAGATACTGGCTGATGTGTAGACATTAAGCCCCTGGAACGCAGTCGGTCATGATGCAGCCGCTCTGTCTGTGCAGAGGAACACAAGGTGCAGGGCACTGAGGAGGGGCAACGGCCCCTCTAGACCGACCAGGGCGGTTGGGAAAAACAAAGCAAACAGCCCTAAAGAAGCTTCCAGGTGCCCAAGCACTTCTTCGGGAGGAACTTCAGAACCACCGTCTCTCTTCCCTTCGCAGTCAGTGGCACTTTTTAATTTCTTCCACGTGCCAGACAGAAGCTTCACCGGACACTCGTGAGCAGCTCCGGCCAGGCTGTGCGCAGCCCTTCCTGCAGGCAGGCGTTGGAGCGGAGACGCGGGATGCCCGCAGCCCAGCTCTGCGCTGAGCTGCCATTTGTCCCTTACAGAAACGGAATCATCAAGCTGAACATTTACTTCCAGGAGTATAACTACCGCACCATCTCGGAGTCTGCCGCCACCACGGTGAGTACCCATCCCTGCCCTTCTGCCCAGTGCCGCAACGTGCTCCGAGCGCCTGGCGAGCGGACCCAAAACCAAGTCATCCTGGACACACAGGCAGCGCTCGGCTCCTCGGGGCTGATCAGCCCCATCCAGAGACGCCCCTCACTGGGACAGTCTGCCGAGTCCTTCGGTGCTGCTGCTTCACACATCTGCTGTGAGGAAGCGGACAAAGCCACCTCCGCTGTCCGGTTTGCAGCCCCTGGTTTGTTCCTACTCCCCACCTCCTGTCCCCGTCGCCAGCACGGGGCAGGGCACTGGGACGCAGCACCAGGGAGCGCAGCCCCTCCACGGCAGTGCCCAGCTCGGCACCAGCACACGGGGTGACCGGCGGGGGCTCATCAGGGACGGGGGTCTGCCGCCTCGGCTCACTCTGCTCTCCTCCCCACAGATCGTTTGGCTGCTGTCAAGCCTAGGAGGCCAGTTCGGGTTCTGGATGGGGGGCTCGGTGCTGTGCCTCATCGAGTTCGGGGAAATCATTATCGACTCGCTGTGGATCACCGTTATTAACGTCATCGGCTGGTGCAAAGGCCTGAAGCAGAGGCGGGCGCAGGCGCGGTACCCGGACGCGCCCCCGACGGTGTCGGAGCTGGTGGAGGCTCACACCAACCTGGGCTTCCAGCACGAGGACGCAGGTGCCCTCCCCCAGGACGAGGCGCTGCCCCCCGAGCCCGGCACCCCCCCACCCAACTACGACTCGCTGCGCGTGCAGCCCCTCCACGTCCTCGGTCCCGACAGCGATGCGGAAACCGAGTGAGCAGCGCGCCCCATCACCTCCCGACGGCAGGCTGCCATCGCCGTGCTCAGCTCGTCGCTTGCTGAGCAATCTCCTACTCTCTATCAAAATGCGGAAGGAACTAAAAAGCCCTGGCTGCGCTCCCCTCCCCAGCGGATCACTGTGAAGAAGCTCTGTCTAATAAACCCTGCAATAAACCTTATAAAGTTGGCGTTCAGGCTCTGGCTTGTATACATCGTTATTGCTATATAATCATAAGTCACCATTTCTTTTTGACACGGGGGTGGGAAGCACGTCCTCGTGAGAAGAGCGGGGTGGTGGCAGCCACGGAGGGCTGCAGCCGGGGGCCGAGGCAGGGCTGCGGCAGCGCCGGCAGGGAGCGGTGAGGCAGGCGGTGCCGGGGGGAGGCCAGGACGTCCTGACGGTGGATGCATGGCCGTGGCCTGGGGGATGCTGAGACACGGCACAGCGTGTGCTGCGGCTGTGCTGCACCGTGGGTCGGACCCGCAGGTTGGGACCCAAGCTACTTTTGACTTCTGAGGTTGCAGTATTTCCACAGCTAAACAACTGCAACGGAAACAGGGTGAAAGCAAACCGTTCCCTTCGCTTCTGGAGCCCGCGAGTGCTCTGTTTGTGTTTGCTGCTCAGGGTTTGTTAAGGCTCACGCCGCAGGTGGGCACGGCTGTTAATGTGTGTCGGAGATAAACACTCCAGCCTCCAGAAAGATTCAGGCGTGGGGAGGAAGTGCCAGCCATTTAACAGTACCACACTTAGCAATAAATAAATTAATTAAAAAGTTGCCTTTAAGTTTCCCCTTGGCAGTGGGTGCAGTTCAGTGCTGGCAAGAGGCTGACGGCAGCAGCCTGCAAGAAGAGGAGGTGCTGGGCTCGCCGCAACATGAGGGCAGCTGGGGGGCTTGGTGGTCTCCGCGGGGCTGGGCTGAGCAGGGCAGCGAGCTTGCCTGGCCCCCAGCTGGTCCCGGCCCCCGGCTTTCCCAGAAGCCCATCACAACCCACCAGAACCTGCCTTACCGAAGTACTTTTGCAAGACTTCAAGAGGAAACACGATCGTGTGGTTAAATCACGCGACTGGGAACCCGATGTTCCGGGCACGGCGCCCAGCACAGTGCGAGCGCAGGGTGGTGGGGGCAGCTGCGGTGGCGAGGGGGGTCCGCGCTCCTTCTTCGCTTGAAGCTCCACGAGCACAGCACAGGGTGCTCTGGCGCAGAGCTGCCTGCGCAGAGCGTGCCGAGGGTCCCTCCATCTCCCCTTGGCGGCGGTGGAAGTGGTGGGTCTTGTTGCTGACGACCACCACCAGCAGGACTGAGGAACTGGGGGACAATCTGCCAGGTGAGATGCTGCCAGCACACCAGGGAAATTCTGTGTTCAAAATTCATTGAAAAAGTCAAACCCTTAATTACTGGTATATAGCTGGTCTAACGTCGCTGCAGTCCAGTTACAAGATAATAATGCTTAGGACTATCTGCAGTCTTAATTTCATAAGATTTGATTCATTAATTTTTTAAATTTTCTGATTAGCTCCAAAAGTAATGGCAACTTAAAATAAAGTTTTGATTTTCTATTACTTCTGATACCTGAATTTCTACAGACATTTTCTAATTTCACTTGGTGATCCTAAGAACAAGAAGCTTAACCACTTTTTTTAAAATAAATTCAGATTCTTAAATAATGAAACAGCTTTGGAAATCACATTTTCAGCCTGTTTGGGTTTTCTGCTGTTGAGAAAGAAGGGTGAGGATAGGAGAGTTTGGTGCCTATCTGGGGTGCCCTCCTTCACATCCTCCTGGGTTTCAGCTCAGTGACTGGAGTCCCACCACCTCTCGCTCAACATGTGTGGGACGCTCAAAAATGGGTAAATTCACAAATCCTACAGAGCCAGACATTAGAGCCGATTTAGAAACCATGCAAAGGTTTCACCATTGCTTCTTGATCAGTGCTTCAGCAACCCACCTGGCCGAGGCTTTTGATTCTGACAGTGCCCAGGCACTGATGCAACAGGAAAAACCCGCACCCGGCGCAGAGGCAGAAGAGCCCTTCCTTGGGTTCACCCTCCTGACAGCCCACAGTTCATGGACCTCCTGAGCTGGAGGCTGCGCTTGTTTTAGTTGCCACTGCTTGAAAATCAGGAGATAAGGAGGTTATTTAGAAGCTGACGCTATGCCACTTGGCAGAGAAGTTTCATTTGCAGAACTTCCCACTCATTCCACCAACTACTGCTTTACAGGCCTTTTAGCATTTGGAACGATTCCTCCAGAAGTTTTGCCTCAGAAATGACACGCGACTATCTTGTACGCATTAAACAAACAACGGACTTGCTACACTACGCTAGGAGAAGAGGGAGATGACACTTCCATCCTTCAGCACCAGATTTCTCATGAACTGGAACAGTTAAGTGAGGACTCGGCACACGGAATTCACGCCTCACCATCGGCCTTCCTGGGCTGGTGAGCAACCATACCTGCCTCTGATCTTGATCGGGATGAGGAGTGGAAAAATAGGGGTAATTTACAGTCATCTGCAGCCAGAGAATACCTGAATTAAAAGATATAAGGAATAAAAATCCAGACTCAGGGAGCATCTTCTTAACAAGCCCGCATGCTGCCCCCAGCCCCTTATCCAACAGCTGGTTCTTGTTTGCAAGAGTGAACAACCAACAGCCCACGAACACGCTGGTCTGTGAGGAAGCCATCTAACTCAGCGAGCACGTGAAACCAAGCAGAGCAGTGACAGGGCAGACGAAAGGCAGTTAGGACACTTGTAAAGACAGAGGAATCCAGCTCTTGCAAGTTGTCTAGGCTCTTCCTGCTTGACTCCTCGCTTTCCTTCTCCCTAAAGGGATGCTTCCCTCCCTGAGCACCATAAAGCTATGGTACAGCCTCCTTCACCAAAAGGGAGAGTTCTTGTAAAGTGACAGCACTTCATCCCACATTGCAGCCGAGTTGGAAACAAGCACCTGACGCCCATTCAGCGTTCAGTGTACGCACGCATGCCAATACGTGACAAAGACCTCCAAACAATTTTGCAACAGTGAAAAGACACTGCTCCCTCCAAAAGACACAACAGAGCAATTTGCTTAAAACACTGGGAAAGCTGAGAACGAGAACCTGGGCATCTATTCCCACGCTCTCACCAACACTGTCAATGTCATTACCGCTAAGGCCAGTCCTGCGGGAACCCAAATAGCTGTTCAAACATAACGATACGGCAAAGGGACATCAGATGCTTTTCTGCAGGGCAAAACGATCGCCCTGAGCCTGCTCCTTGTGCTGGTGAAATGGCGGTATCTGCGAGGAGCTCGCTGCAATGAGAGGGGCTGCAGAGAGAGGGGGACAGCAGAGCTGTTTGCCCAGGCCAGCCCGCCCCAAGGCACTTTGAAACACAGCACCTCGGCTGCTGGCATCCTGAGGTGGACAGGAGGTCTCGGGCTGCAGAGCTGACAGGGCAGTCTGCACCCTCCGGCTCCTCACGCCTTCAGCCCCAGCCGGGTTGCCCCCCAGGGCCACTTGCCCTGTGAAATGCAGTAACAGCAGGCAAAGAACAGCTTCAAAAATCCTCACCTAGTGACAAGGCAGGAGAAGGATGGGAGAGGCACAAACAGCAAGATTCACCCGTCTCACACCAAGGGTAAAGTGGAACAGCATGTTCTTTGGCAGGACACGGACAGTTTACTGTGTTCCAGTTACTGCTGGTTTATAGAGGGTGTCTGACAACTAATAGAAGTGGAAAGTGTCTCAGGTACTTGACTTCAGCTCTTTACCAGCTTGGCTCTCTCCCTCAAATGAACTGATTGCAGATAAGCATATGTGCGCAAAGGGGATTTTCTTGCTGCAGCAGCAGTGCAGCTGGAAGACCGGGCACAAAGCTCTCCAGGGGAAAGGCTTCACAAATTGCAGCCAAACGAGACACCTGAGAAGTCCCAACTCAATACAGTAGCAAATTTCCAATTCATTTGGGGATCTTTGAATAGACTTTTCATACTCTGAAACTAAAGAGGAAGTATCTAACTGAAAACCTTGCCAAGAAAAAAAAATAATCCAGCAAACTCATTTTATTCCCCTGCTCTGAAATTCTTTTAGGTGCCAAAATTCGTAAAACCCAAAAACTGTTTATAAAGCACCTCTGCTCTCCTCACCTCCCCAAACTGCAGTTTTGGCAGTAAAACGTCATCAAAGTCCAGCTGAGAACAGCAAAGGAATCCAATTGCACTGAAAAAAATACACCGCTGGCAAAATATAAGCCTGTATCGGCACGTTACATGTGTGCTGTAAAACACAGAATAGATGTTGGTGGGACAGACCCAGACATGGGACTGCCCAGAGGAGAGGCAGCTTTGGCAGCCGTGGCAGCTACACGCACAGTCACCCAGGGGAGAACGCATCAGGCTAACGAGTTCCAAAAGGAGGACCACAAATGCAGCAACACTGGGACAAGAAATGACAGCTGTCCAAAAGACAGAGGTTGCCAGGGAAAAAGAAAGCCAGCCAAAAAGCAAAGACAGCAGAAAGATTTGTGACCAAGCTAAACACTGATTAGAGCAGCCTGAGCCAAGTTAAGGAAAGAAGAGACACAGACATGGTCACTGGGAAAAGAATTATTCCCCCAAAGGCATCTGGTGGTAAAAGGGAGAAAACTGCAGAAGTAGATACAGATAAGGTGAGGAAAGATGTTTTTGCCCCTCCATATCAGACGAGTGTGCATGTGAGGTGTTACCCAGCACCATCTGACAGAGCTGGCATTCCAGTTTTGGGACCTCTTTGTATTCTGTCCAATTTTCTCCTAAGAAAAAAAGCTGTGGGAGTGTTGGAAGCACACATAGGCTAGACGAGTTGTTTTACAAAGATCTATAAACCAGGCTTTAATAAATTTTACAAGAAAGCAACACTTTCATTAAATTTCTTATAAACTTCATAGCTTTCAGTAGAATACATTAATCGCACACGGAACAACCTACAAAACTGGTTTTATTCTCAGGGTTGAGCTTGATCATGCCTCATCTACTAATTGATGAGACTGTCTTCCTGACTTTGTGAATAATGACAGAGTTGAGCAATGACGATTGCCTCCAGGTAGAAAAGCTTCCAATCAGTCGATCTTTGCTGCACCTACCCCATAATTTTAGATTCAGAATTGATTAAATTTTCTGAAAAAGCCAGTCATCTCACCGCCATGAAGCATGAACTCTCCAGCAAGCGGCAGAACATTTCTAGTCAGAAGCCAGCAGCACTGCTCAGCCTGCTCAAGGTCATCCAGATAGTTCTTGGTAAATTAGGCTGTAGGACATCTTTCCTTATTTCTAAGGATGGAAAATTGGAACAAGCTTTTCCTAGACAAAGACATTTATTAAAAGTTATTCGGAAATGAAGTGCCCTAATCCCCAGAGATAATTTTCACTGTCCTTGCAAAGTTTATAGGGAGATAAAAGCAACCCAAACAGTTCAGCCCTTGAACAGTGTCCAGCAGCAGGGACATTACAGCTAACACTCCAGGCCTCTCATTGCAGCGATGCTGCTGGCCATTCTGCGGGGCACACTTTTTGCAGCTTGCCGGTAGTCCTCAGGTTTTGCCTTCAACAGAGTTACAATATTTTGGAGTGTTCTTGATGGTTGAAGGCCGAGGGCATCCATCACGTTTATGAGATAATCTGTCAGATTAAGGATAAACATGTATTTGAACAGGTACCAGACAGTGTGCGAATGAAAGTTATCCTTCGTTCTTCACGACAGCTAGAATCCTGTCACTGATAGGTCCAAACCACAGAAAACGGCAGTGTGTTTGGAATCTAACTGTACTGACTGGTGTGTTATTTTTGGCTTTCTGTACACTAGTTTAGACAACCGTCTGTTTTGTTCAGAGGACTGAGACACATTCTGCCACGTTTCAGTATCTGCTCACAACACCCTTGGGGTGGTCAGTCACCAGGGTCACAGATAAAGGATCACAAGCACACTTTCAAAAGCAAAGAGCTTGCAACAAAGCTAGGAAGTTCCGCACAGGTGAATGGCTGTCGAGGCAGGAGGGAGTTCCAGCTCACTGATTCAAAGTCAGCTGGGGAATTAAGGATGGCAGGGAGAATGCCGAACAACCAGCCTCTAATCCACTGNAAAAAAAAAAAAAAAAAAAAAAAAAGATTCAGGATTAGTTCACTGGTATTGCTTCAATACTTTCAATACTTTCAACACTATTACTTTCAATACTTCACCACTTTCAGGTGAGCTGAGGAGGTACTGTCTCTATCCTTGTTTTTCAGCTTGGCCACGGGGAAGTCAGCATCCATGATATAGAGCAGAGACAGGACTAACTGGCTTTTACAATAGCTGTAGTGGTCTCAAGGTGACACTTTCATCAGCTTCGGATAAGAAAAACCCATCTCCTCCATATGCTGCAGAAATGCCTTCCCCAACACCTTCCATCAGTCCTCCCTCAGTCACCCTGCCTGACATGGGAGAAGGCAGAGATGAACAACATGTGCCAACTACCTCCCACTTTGCTGCTGAAAATTTCTTCATGCTGAAAGGAATTTAGTCATCTAGCACCTTCAGAGCAGCAGGGCAATAAGTTAACCATGGCAGGGGAGCTGATCCTTTAGGTTCTGTAAAAAAGGATGCTGGTCAAATGCTCCACAACAACTTTTAGAAGGCCTTTAGCTGACCTTCTTTACTTCAGCTACCAGGTGAATGGAAGAAATCAACCAGCTTCCCCCTTCATAATCACTGAAGCACTTCCCAACAGCCTTGGTACATGCTGCTTAGCCCCTCTATGGCATATACCAGCAGCACACAGCACTCACGAGAGGGGAAAGAGCAGTGCCACACTAGAAAAGATTATATACAGATCTTTCTTGCCAAGACTGGCTTGTAAGGGAATCCTCTCAGTTCAGAAGGACTTTGACTTCCACAGTCAGAAACACAAAGCAGTGAAGAAGCAGGAGTATCTACTGGAACATCACCCTTCCCTCAAAGAGGGGTGTGACAGAGCACTTTGCAAAAGAGAAGCTGTGAACCACTCCACCATGCCCGGTATCAGATGAACATGCTCATGATTAAAGAAGAAACCCACAATGCAGTTTCTTCAAATCTAATGTAATGACAGAGCAGCCCCTGTGTTATGGCAACAGTTCTCAAGACAATGTGTGCACCGAGCTTACCGATGTCGGTGGCAAGCTGCTTTGTTGAATGTACTGTGAGCTCTGGTATTTGCAGGATGACTTCGCAGTAAGTTTGCATCGTAGCTCTGGCAATGGAGCCCAGCCAGTAATCAGCCATGTTGTCCAGCTCAGGTAATTCATCTCCTGGACAGAAAACTCTCATTAGCTGTCAGCAGTCTCACTCACCTGCATTTGCAGGTTTTATTGTTACAAAACATAATTAATTCATAAATGGTTAACTGTTTCTTCAACAGGACATTAAGGTATTCAGAGTTTATCAGCTGTTTTTGGAGTAATCGAAACAGTTACATATCCTCCCTGATATTATACAACATTGAAAGTTAGCTCAAGACCCAAAACACTTCACTTCCCGCTATTATTTCTCCAGGTAAGTCATTTCCGAAGGGCTGACAGGTGATCAGGCCGGGATCAGGGGCACTGCCTGGCATGTTCTAGAGGATCATCTTCCAGGAGTAGTTTACAAACTACTGCAATGATAAGGATTCACAGGGGCTTTTTTCAAGCCCTAAAGGCATTCTGTGTTCATCAGTGTTTTGAAAATTAATGAACTATTAAATATGTAAATGCTTTAAGATGACAAAAGTAATGCAAAAACCTGAACTAAAGAGCATTTTCTCAGAAGGCTACAGGAAGACTATAAATACCAGGCTCTATCCTTCCTTGATTATCAGTGGAAATAGACACCGAGAAGAGATTAACCACAGCAAACCATGGTGCGCTGCCAACCTGCTGTGAAGCATTATGTAGTTACTGTTGTTAACTGCAGCAGTATTAATGACACAACAGGTAAGGACAGCCACTTGAAGAATGAACGCGAGCTAAAACTCAGCTTCCTGCAAGAAATTAAGGAACAACATGCAGAAAGAACTCCTCGGTGCGTTCTGGGGAGAAAGTTTTGAAGAGGCGCCCGGGCCGTAGCTGTCTCAGCAGCCACCCACAGCACCCGCTGCAATTCCTTCAGCACGGGCGGTTTAATCATTGTGGCTGGTATCTAATCACTAAAGGCTCAGGTGGCACTGGAAGTAGCAGTGGAGCTCTAATGATTTTTCAGCTGGACTTAATATAGGATGAAAAAGGAATTTAAGTGAAGTGGTCAGCATTCCAGAATTGTGTCCTTACTGAGCAAGAACCTGACTATGGAGACTAGAAGACATGGTTGGACACTTAAGAAAATAAATTCCCGAAGATGCAAAACCTGTCCAAAACAAGACAGACAGCAGACCAGTTTCTGACCATGGGCTCCTAATGTTTCTAACAGATGAGCACAGGTTAGCATGTCACACAGGGTGTAACAGTATTTTCTCCTGGATTTACACAGAAAAGAGGCAGAGGAAAAAGTTGTTTACAAGTAAACAGCATTACTATCCTGCCTGAGAACAAATACCTATTCCTGAAGAAAGGAGCTCAGGGCCTCCTCTTTTTCTAGCAACAACTTCAGGGGCTGTGGTTCTCAGCAAGGCCATAGAGGACTGCATATTTTATAATAAAAGTGACTAGTTGTAAAATTAAGCTTACGGGACATTCTCTCCAGATTTCACTAGGGTCTGAAGATGGAAAGCTTCATACCAGGTTAGTTCCTGGCAGCAGTTGTTGCAAGAATCCCAGCTTAGATGCTGTCTGGGGATAAGAATACACTGTATGATCACCAATGCAGGGTTGTTTTCTTCAGTAGATGGGGACATTTCATAAGAGGGTCAGCCAAACTAACAGCTCACTACTTCTAAACATGGTCACAAGCTTCCTCTTTGCTTATTCCTTGCTGTGCACTCCTGCCAGCTATGTTGCACAGTAGACCTCTTAGGAAGTTGATTTAAATCACTTTATTGACACATTTTTGAGATAAACTAGGCCAGGAAAAGAAAAAAGTTAATACCTTTCTGTGGGCTTAATGAATGGAAATGGCCCTGCTGTGGAACCAACACAAAGGAGAGGGCAGGAGTGCAAAGCTGGAGCAAGACTCCTCCTTCAGCAAGCTGTTAGACAGTCCAATGGANGAAGTCTTTCAGGCTAGATGGTTCAAACCAGAGTTTGGGAACTGACCCCAAGTACCTCCTGTTCACTCCCTGCACCTAGGATATTAAATACTGCTCCAACTCTGAAACAGTAATACTTCACACCCTGTACCCAAACCACAGTTTTAATGAACATTAAACTTAAATCGACCAAGCTATAGCTTCTGGTTTGAACAAAACTGAAAAAGTTTTACTCATTATTTAGAGGCTCCTCCTGCATATTACTAAGAGACACTTGGAAGAAACAGCATGACTAGACATAGGAAATGGATCTCAAATAGCTGTGTTACCATAACACATCACACCCGTGTAACGTCACAAAGTGAAAGCTTTCCCCCAGACACTTCAAGTCTTTGGTTTCACCCTACCTTGTTCTGGGGGGTAAGGCAGTTTTCCAGCATGTAATGCCACTTCCAAAGCAGAATCCTCTTGAGTGACAAATGGCTCAAGGTGGAGAGGAAGTGACATAATATATTGCCCGATCTAGAATAAAAGCACAAAGAGCTGAGTCACTGAATAAATGTGAAGCAAGTACTTTGCTAGAAAAAAAAAGTCAGCTGCAGTAATCCACACCTGAAAGCAGAAAGCTGAGGTTGACAGCAACTCACTGAACTACATTTGCTCAGAAACAAATTGGCTCCTGCTCATCATTACACTTTGTACAAGAAATAATTTTTCACAAGGTCAGAGAACCAGTCATTGGAACGATGTTAAGAAAAACCTGTACAGAGAACAGTTACTCCAAGCAAATCTCTGGAGTGTTCCTGGCAAATTGTTTTCTAGAGCAGAATCCAAGAGACTGAACCAAACAAAACCACTGAAGAAGAAACACATATTCAAGTGACAATATAATAATGAATTACAGAAACATATCGCTCCCAAAAAGGGACCATGCTCACAAATTTGCACACATGAGCTACGTAACTTCAGGCATACAACAAATACTGCATTGTTTATAAATGATTATCTGCTGCTTCAGAGAAGCTTCCTAGATGCAGATACAGTTCAGAGTACTCTGCCTGCCCATTATGGAGCATGCTCATTAATAGCTTTTTCCTGAGCTCACATCACCTGCCTTTTCTTCTACACAGCGTATATGCCACATCAATTTGTTTCTAAACTCTACGTTAGTTTTTTCAGTTGTCAATTTTACTGCACAGTGCAGTAACGTTATTTCAAGACTACCCAAGAGAAAGCCTTGGCTCAGTCTTGGCCCACCTATTACTCAGCAGCAGTGTAAAGGGTAGACCTGAAAAGTTGTCAGAAAACAAATGCTTTGTATCTGAAATTTTCTGAAGTTCTTTGCCTTGGACAGGCAGAAATGTCTTTGGATTCCTCACAGAATCAAGTAACGATCATACACATCTCAGTTTTAACTTTCAGTTAAAGTGGCAGATGAGCAGATTCAGCCTCTTACCAACCATGCACGTCTCTCTCCATGACCTGTGTTAATTAGAAAGCTACTTAGAATTCAGTAGCAACCTTCCCTTGAAGTTTCACCTTATACACTGCCCATGAGCTTTCTAAACCTCATAAAAGTCTCTCAGATAGCTAAATTCAAACTACCCATGATAAAATTGTCCCACAAATTGACTGACTACCCATTTCTATATATTCCTCTCTCTTTTTCTTTTTCTTAAGCTTTAAAAGCAAAGTGTAACAGTTTGTAGGCCATAAGCCAGAGGAAACTAAAATATTAAAAGCTTTTGGTTGCAGCCTGTCCTTGAAAAATCCACTCCCTGTGTGATGCACAGAATGGTAGTAACATAAAAAAACTTGCTTATCAAATTATACTTTGTATTGAGATAATAATAGCAGCTAATTTTAATATCTGAACTGCAAATGTGGCACTGACTTGAAACACCAACCAGGAGAATGGGAGAGCAATTTGAATGCTGTTCAGCAGCACCAAACTGAGGGGTGCCTAGTCAGAAAGAATGAACAGCTCACTCTCCTTTTCCACTCAGACACCTCACTGCCAGGAAGGTTTCATTGTTAGTCCATCAGAAAGAGAAACCGGGGAGTCACATGGTGATTGGAAAGGTAAGAGCTCAAGACTTGTTTTAACTTCATAGTGTGATTAAATCACTCCAATACATATTGCAGGAACCTCTCTGCTACATGAGCCGCATTATGAAGATATGCTCAGTATTCACCACTAGAAACAAAAGTTGGCATTTTCCATCCCCTTACAAGAGTTAACACTGTAAACAGTCCAGTTCACTAGGGAAGAACCTCTCCTTGTGCTCCTGACATCCTTTTGCTATACCAGAATTTGACAGGGATTTCATAAAAGCTACAATGAATGGCACAACCCAACTGATGAGGGCTGGACCACTGACAGCATTTATCACCATCATATAACAATTTTAACAAATCCTACGATTTTACAAAAAATTGGGGAAACGGAAGAGATTCCCCCAGCACTGGGCTTCCAGTAACTACCCTCACATGCTCTTACATTGCTGATATATTCCAGAGGGGTCAGGCTGAAATTTGGCAGGTCATCTGTCAGGGTCTCACCAATGCCACCAGCACTCCAACCCTGTAAGGCAAAAAGTACAGAATGAATCTATGACTACCGGGAGCATGAAGTCTATCAGTATTCTAGGAAGGGGTCGCCCAGCGACGTGAACTGTGACTACCAAAGGACTTCTGGAAAGCAGAATACAGATGGTAAGAAAACCGCTTTCCCTGTCCTCCCTCAGGCCCAAAACATAGACACCCTTTCGACACAGCTCCCTATGGGAAATAATGCTCACACAGGTTAGAAAAACAACATCAAACAAACATCAGAGCTTGCAAACATAGCTGTCTGTCGCGAATGCTGTGGATGAAGGGAGATAAACTTTTCCACTGACTGTAGCTCATGGAAGAAATGTGATACCACAGGGAAACATTCTGAAAAGTAGAAAGGTAAGGAACATTCAGCTGTACTCCACCCTAAGGTATCCCCCGGGTAAACCTTGCCAGTTCAGATCAGATCAATGTACCCATTACTCACCTCCATCTTTGAAACGAGTAAGAGTTGTTGTTTGATGCGAAGAAAAACAGAATCAAAAGCCAAGTGGTGTGCCAGCTGGGTGAGGCGGCTTAGGGCAGATCGCGATGAAGACAACAGGTTGTGGTTACTCGTACCTTTTTCCTAAAACACACACACACACACACACACACAGAGGCACAGAAAAATGTTTACTTATGGAAGTCATCACACTGCCCCCAGAGAAGCTATGTTAACATTCTTAAAGAGGTATTTATTGGGCCATCCTAATATAAGAGAGCTTTCCTCTGCAATGGCAGTTTGTTTCCTTTGGGATGCCCTATTCCAACCAGTTATTCAAGACAGAAACTGTGCATTGTTCCCTGAAATGTAAAACAAAGAATTGGCATCACATTCCAGCCATGTCAGGCACCAGTACAGGCTAGATACTGGGAAACTTGCAGAGAAGATGGCAAAACTGCCTTTTGCTCAGAGGGCACAACTAACTGATTCCCTGTATTGAACTAAGCAACAATTTTACATGAAGGGTACCTATGCAACTTGACTATTTAGCAAAGGTTTAAAGTCAAACATTTAACATTGAAGGCAGAGCTGCACAAGTTGCAGGTAAATTAAGTGCAAAAGGAATCAAAACATTCTGAGGAAATAAGAGACAGAACTCATAACCTTGACTTCACTACTACATGTGACTGACGATGGCAAACATAACTTAGATCCAGAAGAAGATAACTAGAGTCATTCTACCTTTTTCACAGATGCATGCATGAATGATCTTGCATAATTATATTTCAGAATGGATATGGCAGCAGAACGTAAGTGGCAAAGAAAGTCTTGCAAAGCCAGTACGTAAGCTCCAAAAATTGAGATAGCTCCAACATAATCTTCCCAATGCGTTCTGTGACAAAATCTCCCTCACCTGAACTGGTAAGGGCATGTTCGTTCACAAAACACAGCCAGGATCTGGGGAGAGATGGATTGAGCCCACATTTGGAGACATTTCAATCCCTCCACGGATCGGTGTCTCTGTGGAAGACTTGGAACATAGCCCATCAAAAGTCTGCAGCTCAGGATGAAATGTAATCAGGCTGTAGGGGGAATCTAGGTCTCATCTACCAAATGTGGGCCCAACAGCATCCTGTGATAGAGACAGGCTCTCCCAGGCACCAAAGCTACCTTTAGAGTGTAAAGTGTTTCCAGAAGGCTGGCATACTCGGATGGATTCTCCTTCAAAAGATAATTGTATTCCTGCCAGGGATTCTTTATGGAGCTCTTCTTTTCTGCAGAACTGGTATCCTGAAAGCCAGAAAAACTACAAGGGCTGTAGGAGTCCGAGAGATACTTCCCAGCAGTTGATAAAATCCTGAAAACAAGTACACAAAAGTCACCAGCAAAATCCTCCAAAATCAGCGCTGTTGCTCCAAGGACCAACACTACCTTTATGTTACTTCAAGGGAAAGAGTATTCATTGGTGGCAGGCATTAATTACAGCCAACTCTCATATCTACTGTGCAACTCAAACTGCAAAAATACTGAGATTAAAAAGAGAGGATTGTGCTCTCAGAACATCTAGCAAATACAAAACAAACCCAGCCTCCTGTGCACTGCAGGCCACTGTGTCCTATATAAAGCACAGGCACTCAAGTCAGACTAAAGCATTTCAATGTACAAGGGGCTGAACAGTGCACTGCTGACAAGCAACAAAAGATCTACGTGTTGCCTGTGCTTGACACTCCTCAAGTTACAAGGGACCAGTTAAAGCACACCTAGATGCGTTTCAGCAAATGTTTCATGCCCCATATCACAACGGGAGTGGGAGTCTTGCCAGTTTGATCTGGTGGAAAATTCCTTCCTGACCCAAACCTGGCAGTCCATTTCATGGCTAGCCAGGTATCCAAGAAAAAGGATTCTTGGATATGTCTCAGGGCACACAACTGAGTGGAACAGTCTGCGACCCATCTCTGACATTTCAAAAGATGGGGAGGGGCAGTGGGGGGAAATCACAGTGGCTCTGCTTTCCCTCCACGGTCTATGCAACGAAAGCCCCTTGGTTTGTCTTCTTTCAACTTGGTACCTATGTTGACAGCTCATGAATTAAGTTCAGCAACACATACCTGTTGGCCAGTTGCTGCTCAAAGTCTCCACACTGACGAAGGAGCTCACCGCAAGTAGTAATTATCCTAGGAAAGAACAAGACAAAAAACACATGTTGTGAGATTTAAGGCAGATAATGCCAGACCCCCCCCAGACAACCCATCTCAGACACGTGTCAATCAATTATAAAATGTAATAACCAAACCAGAGCCCACAGGGGACACATCTGTCAAGAGTTAATTTGGCTACTAACTCTGCATCCATTTGATAACATACTGAGGTTTTTTGCCCAACAGCCTCATCCACATGCTACTTCTTGTCATCATGGCTAAGGCCAGCTCAGTGTCACTTGGAAAATGCTAAGAGCTGCTGACATTTCAAGTGATATGACATGCAGTCTTGCTCCAGACAGGGTGGGGAGGCTCATAGCGCTTACTGTGCCAGCAGCAAACTGAAACCCAGTCACTAACACTAATGCTCCCAGCAGCACTGCAGCTAAGTGGGCATAGCCCTGCATTCTGCACTAAGAACTTGTGTAAACTGACCCCGAGTAATTCCCTTGTAACTTTGATACAAAAATCAGTTCTGAGCTGGGCAAAAAAAATCCCCTTTACCGGACAGAGCTTTGGAATGCAGTCCAGTCCTCCTGGAAAAGGGAATCTGATAGGACATCATCCAGTTTACATTTCTTCCGTATAGACTGCAATGTATTTGTAAAGTCAGATGTATACCTGTAATGAGAAATGGAGAAGAGATAAGCACCAGCATAAGAGAATAGGTTGGAGAGCAGCATAACTGCATGTCCTGCAATTTGCTCATTCAGTCCTCTACAAGGGTCAAATAAGAACAAGAAATATTAAAAGGAGTTCAGAGGAGACACTGTTGTTCCAGTCCAAACACATGGATGTGAAGAACTGACCAGCCACAGCCCACTCAAGCCTCCACTGGCAGACAGGGAGAAACCCAAGAGTAACAGATACTGTGCAGCAAATTGAAGTAGCCACATGGGTTACTAGGAACTCTCCACTCCCATGAGAAGGTATGACTAAGACGTTTTTGTTACCATTACACTAATCACATTTCCTAGGAAAGACCAGAAAAAGTTTATAAGGCTATTGCTACTCCAACATCACTTGGCCCTTACTCCAGGAACACAGTGACAACAATCTCATTAATTTGTTTTCTCAGCTATTCCCCAGATAAGAACATGGATAAAAAGGAGAACATTTTGTTTTCCACGCCCCCCCCCTTTTTTTTTAAATAATGCCCATAAGCTGGAGGCATGCCCACTGCTGTGTAATTGCCTATAAAGAAGGTGAGATCAGAGAAGTGCATTTTCCTCTTTCCTCTTCTCCACAGGGCAGCAAGGTAACAGTTTGATTTACACCTTGTGAGCAACTCTTTTGGTATCAGGAAAGAATAAGGAGGTAATCAGCACTGGAATACTATCTAAGTGGGCTGTCAGTGATACTTTAAAACAAGAACTTGCAGTGAACCTCACTCACTAGGGTGTCTCACGCTTACAGGTAGATTCTGAACATGAGGTCACTTGTCCCAGTAAGTACGTATTTCCCCACTGAGATCTACTTTCATTAGCCTAATTTGTCTTTGTCTTTTTCCATTTTGGGAAAAACTTTCCCCTCCAAAAGTATTTATTAAAAATGAAAATTCAGCCCAACCAAAACAGAAAACAGCTGAGAAAAGTCTGATTTAGCCACAAAAAGGTTCCATTTTTCCCCTAAGAAAGAGTCACTGCCTGACCAAAATGGTAGGAAGGGATCTCAGATGATTCATATTACAGTTCCAGACACTTTCCACTCCCAGCCATTTTTGATAAACTACAAAGTCCCTCGCCACAAACTGAATACTTGCTACTCCCTTAGGATAAATGCAGCAGTGTAACTAAAAGCACCTTACTTTGTGAACAGAGCTTTCAGGGCCTTAAGGAGCCCACACACTCCCAGTCCATCAGTGAGTTTAATGCAGTTGTCGATGGCTCCAGAGGCCAGCATGAAGAGTTTGCTGACTGAATGGTTCAGTTCCTGGACGCAGTCAATTACTTCCCAATGCTCCTAAATAACAACAACAAAGTTGAGCCTGACTCTTCTTTCAGTGAGTGTCCAGGCATTAAAGACAAGACACCTTGTGTAACACATCATTCTCTCAGTATCCTCCAATCTTGTGAAACACTTAAGGGAGAACAATGCTGGTTGCTTCCATCCTCCTGCACAGCGACTGTTAATAAAAGTCAGGCTGCCAAATCCTATGTTTAACAGGTCTTCAAGGAAAAACAGTTCTGCCAGCAACAGAATCTTCTACAAAAAGGACTTTCCTACCCCAGATCCTGTCCTTAATAAATTCTATTGAACCTGAAGCAGGCTCTTGGTTGATAGTAATATTTTGGTAAAGTCCTTCTCCAGCAGATCCACACAGTGCTGGTTACTGGGTGAAGAAGAAGAAAGGAGTTACCTCTGACCTGACAGCGCTGCTGAAATTAACTTTATTTCTTAAACAAAATTTACTTAACAGTAAAAAATATACTGCAAACAGAAAAAAATTAGGGGAGGAAAGAGAGCAATAACTATGACAAAGACCCTTGTAGACCCTTAGCAGAAGCTTCAAGCCTCTCCCTGCGCAGCTGAAGAAAGACTGCTACATTACCAAGGGCACTGCACTGATCTGAATGAGGAGATTTTCTTCTTCCAGGTCTCCATACTCAAGTTGATGAGGCTTGTACGGACCATACACCGCTTCCACCAGTTCCATCACTTTTACCAGGTTCTGCTCCTCTACAAAGAATCAGATGTTAGTCTACAAATAGATGAATATGCTACTAAAAACCTTGTTTCAAGCAACATGCAGTAGTTCTTCAATTAGAGTCTGCTGCCTACACAGGCTTGCAATGTTGCCCAACAGCTTTAAGTCTCAACTACACAGAATTTTAAAAATTTTTTTTTAAAACACGAGGTTATTATCTCTACCTGTTTCCTAAAACCAAGATGTTCTACCTCAACAAGGGCCTCAAGAAAATTATCACTCACTGCTCCAAAACAGCCTGGCTGACAAAAAACTATTAAACATTCCAACCTACAGTGGAAGGAAAGTATTGAAACCATTTGAGAAGTGAGACACATTACTCCCACAACTTAAAACAGAGGCAATCCTCATTTGTCAGAAAACCTGGTTCATACTTAAAATAATTGACACTAACTCAATTCACTTAGTACTACTACTTCACGGTGTTCATCAACCAGAACGTGAACCATGAACTTAGGATTTCAGTGCCATTCTGTTCAGCAGGTAGCTGCAAACCCAAACAAAAACCAGGTCTGAATGATTATTTCTTGAATCAGAACTGGGCACCAGCTGTTACTGTGAAGCTTTGCCAAATTCTAACTAGCAGCAAACCATAATTACTTTGAATCCTGGGTATAAGAAAAAACTTCTATGCCCTAAGGACAGACAAGCAATGGAGCAGGTTGTCCAAAGCCTGTGCTATCTCCGTGCTTGGACATTTTCAAGATCAGACTGGACAATACCCTGAGTAACATGGTCTGACCTCATAGCAGACCTTGCTTGGAGCAGGAGGTTGGACTAGATCATCTCCCAAGGTCCCTTCCAACCTGAATTATCCCATGAATCATAACTGAACCCTCTCCTCACATACACATATGCAGGAACTGGTTTGACTCGGTTCTGCTGAGTCACCTGGCCTTTCCATTCTTGAGATACTTCTCTTCCCAAATATCTTACCGCACAACAAAAGAGATGGAAATAAAGTTTTTGGGTTTTTTGTTGTTTTTTTTTTTTTTTTTTTTTTTTTTTAACACACTCAGGTAACAGTTCAGCAGCTGTATTCCTATTCCATCATCTTCTAGAATTTGACATAATGCTTCCAAGTCCTTTTTAATGATTTGTATTACGAACCACAATTAAGCTAAGCCAAGGATAGAAATGACTGACAAGAGTATGCAATCACAAAGACAACAAAAACAGACACAATGACAGTCATACTCCCTGAAATTGCCCACTAATCATAATTTACATAATCAAGTAAGAATCTGGGTTTAAATAGCTCAAGACAATGTTATGAGGAACCAAACACAGGAAACACAGCATTAGGAATGCTCCATTAGCTTTAATTTAGGAATTTCCCATACCCGATCTTTGAAGGAGCCCTACCAGATTAATAAAGGACTATAAATAGCCAACAGCTCAAGTCAGACATAAACCTATGTAAGCAGAGCACCTCACTACTTTGTGGTTTGCGGGAATTATTCATCAAGTCATGACCAAAATGAGACGACAAACATCACAGAGTAAGGAAAGCATAGGTTAGATTTTGAATCAAACACCAAGGATGCTGCTAGGGAACAAACTACCAACGGTTCAGAAATAATATTTGGCCCTGCATTTTCACTTGATTAAAACTTAAGCCAGTAGCAACAGAAAAACTACAAAATAAAATTTAAGCATCCAATGGATGCAGCTTTAAAGCAGGTTTTCTCTTGTTTAGTAAGGTGTGACTTAATTCCAGGAAACTCCTCAACTTTTATGCTTTGTGATCTTTCACAATGGGTTTCACAGATAGCTTCCCTAGAGACATTTCCTCATCTGTTAGACAGAAGAAATAGCAATGCTTGTAAAAGGAAAAATGCTAAATATTATCTACCCTAGACAGCAAGCATGCTCAGAACAGGTCTGCTTCAGTAAACTCATTCAGTATTGTGTCAGTGACTTTAGTGTAAGATAAATACATACACACACACACACAAAGGTGCAAGTGCCACATAACTGGTCAATACTGTAGAAGAGGTAACCCCTCCCTCTGTGTAAAACTAAACAAAATCCCACAATGGAACTTAACAGAGGAGTTGACAGAATGGAATGACAAAATTCAGTGCAAGAGCCTTACTCAGGTTTGGCAGCATTGCTACTTCTAGCCCTTTTGCGAAGTGGATGGTGGCATCATAGAGCTCCAGCAGCTTATTCAGCTTGGTCTCTTGGCCCGTTCTCTCCATGGCAGTGCTGAGGCAGACAGGGATGGAAGGCACCAACGCTCCCAGAGTTTGAATCAACAATACAGTCACAATTTCGTGGGGGTTCTTGAAAACCTGTGGTAGCAGAAAAGCTACTAGCAAAAGACATTATCTCAGAGGAACACAACAGGCAGCAGCAGCAGATAGCTTCCAGAGAGAGCCCCACAATGTACAAACCACACGTCACTGTCTCAGCAAAGACAATGACCAGGTTGTCCCACTCCAAACTGAGCAGGTCCTGTCTGACCAGGGGCTGGTACCTTCTTCAGCCCTCCTGAGCACATGCTGCTGCACTGCTGGCAGAAGCAGCCTTCACATAAGCAGCTCCACTTCCCAGGGGCAATCATGCCCACTGTAGTCTCCCTTACACCCTTGCCACAGGGACCTGGGCTCTTGAAACAGAGGGACGGAAGAGGCAGAACAGATGGGTTTGCAAATACTGCCAGCAGAGAAGCAGGCTGCCATAACCAGGGAGCAAAGAGTTGGGAGAGAAATCAGCAGCAGCCCAACCTGGACTTTTTCTCGCCAGTTTTCTGTGCTGGGTGTGTGCTTCTTTCTATTAAAGAATTAATATAAAATTACCTACTGGTGAGAGACAGTGATATACAGATCAAGAAGATGACATTTTGTGCACTAACAGATCACAGAGTCCTCAGATGACAGGCGCTCCCAACCGAAAGGGAACAAAAACAAATTTGAAAAAAACCTCACCAGGGGTAAAAAAAAAAAACAAAAGAGGTCTGCTAAGACTGCAAGAATTTTGCTGACCTAGCATGCAGAACAGCCTGACTACATAAGTCTAGGTCAATACATATTTACCGCTGAAACTGTGCTTTGAATACAGCAACCAAGAAACTAGAAGATAGGCATAGGTCAAAAACTGAATTCAGCGGAACACAGGCACTATAGTAATTCGAAAACCCACCTGGCAGAAAAGGGCATTTGAAAACAGAGCACTCAGTTTACACAGGTGTGTTGAGAATAAACACATATATAGGTAAAATATGAAGAAATAGTACTATAGCACAAGCCAAATTACTGGTCAGATAGGCAGAAGTCACTACTGGGAAGGCTAGAAAGACCATAATCAGCTGACAACTTCTATTGACACGCACCACCCTCAATTCCACTAGCATAAAACGTGTTACAGCCTTTCACTGTGACTTTCTTGTCGGCTATTCTCACTCATTTGCTTTGAAAGCTTGGATCACCACGAAAAAGGTCCAAGAATTCTTAAGAAAGCAGAAGCAACACAGGACACTGAATGACATGAGCTTTGCCCCATGTGTCATTTCTCTCTCACAACCCCCAGTTCAAAGAATATCTGCTAAAATGTAAGCTGACATCTGACCTGTAATTCACATCGTATCATTAGGCAGAAAAAATACATTTCAAGGAAACACTGAGCTTCTCTGCAGTACAGGCCTAGCATTTGCACCATTGGTAACGTGAAGATAAGAATCTCTTACCCTTCACGGATGAAAAACTCTTACAGGCTCAACAATATGAACTTATTTCTTCATTTCACTACAGGACAATAACTTTTTTGGATCCTACATTATACTTGGCAGGAAAAACAAGTACACAAACTCCAAGGAGGGATAGCAGAAGCCGTCAGATATCTTACACTGAGTGACATGAATCAGTCCAACATGACCTTGAGGGCTTCCTCCAGGCCAAGTGATAAAGCAATTCAGGCATTTCAAATGTCTTGCAACAGAACACATTTGCAACACCAACAAATTAGATTTAACTTAAGATACAGATGAAAGTGATAGAGCAGCTTTAATGTCAGTAACACAGCAACCTTGCTGTTGGTAGAACACCAGAAATCAAATCTTGTCTGCACGAGCTGGACGAGACACAGAAAGTAGGTTGCAAGCCCTGTTTTGCATTGATAAGGCACAGAGTATAACTCAGAGTAAGCACCAATGAACTGTTCTGAGCTTTATGAGAGTTAAGAGACTGTGCTCAATCTCACCCTCTCCCATACACTGCACCAAAATTAAAGTCACTGCACCTGTGTTGCCCACTGAAGCTGTGAGTGCCAGGTCCCAAGGAGCATGTCATACAGTTCAGTCAACTGGCGATTTAAGCTTAAGTCACTTTGGCAAAGATCCTGCCACATTGCCACCAGCTGCACCTGCAGGGGTAATAAGAACTATTCTAAGAGAACTGACAGTCCACAGATATGGCTTTTGTTATTTCAAACCAAGAATTTACCATGCAAAGCACTTTTGCTAAAGCATAATGCCCACCCTTGGTCCTCTCTCCAGATGTCAGCATAGCATTTTGCTATAATTGAGCACCACAGAAGGAAAAGACTTTCAGTATGAAGCTAGAGGCTTCTTAGTTGATTCAAAGATTTAATTAACATTGGTATTTTACTCATAAAATGAGACTGTAACTGATACCCCCACATAATATTTGAAATACTTGGCAAGCCCTAGCCTTGAACTTAATCCTCAAAAGTCACAGTCATGAGAGAAATTTGAGGATCAGGTTATGGCTACAGAACTGTCTGGAATTCCAACTTTTAATCTTACCTGAAAAGAGTTTACAGAAGTCAGCAGCTGGCAAGTTGCAGCAATAAAGTTATTGCTGACATAGCCACATCCAAGAAAAGCAAAGCAAAACTACAAGGCACAGAAAAATCAAGCAGAACGCACATATCCTGTGTCTGTTGCAGGAATGAACACAGAGCCCTGAATGGAGAATGACTCTTGAAACATGGGGAGTAACCAAAGCTGTTAAGAGCCAGAAAAAGAAGTCAGAGAATAAAATACAGAAAAGAACGGGATCCATCCTCCTTCAAAGGAAAGGTAAAATACATGATGTAGCAGCTCCCCCTACAGTCCAAGCCAAGCAAGAATTCAAATTTTTATTCCTCCATATTAAAATTTTATCAAAATACTTACCTTGTGACATTTATAATAATAAGCAAGAAGCTGGGGCATACGATCAATTTCAGTGAAGACTTTAACAAATGTTTTTGCCTGATCTAAACAAAACAAAATAACAGGCAGTTAGGATGAGACATTTGTCTAACTGAGCAAGAGAATTCTTCTTTTAAGGGAATGTGCACAATGGCCTATACAGAAAGACACACTTTCACCTTTTGTTTGCTTATCTTCTCAAATAAGAGCAGAACTGCCTAAAACCCACACTCAAACAATAACAGGTAGCAGATGCGAGGAATTAATTTAACTTTTTAACCAGCAAATGTATTAAAGACAGATAAACCCAGGGCATTTCCTAGAAGGGAATCATTATTTTCCAGAAGCAAGCCACTATCTACAAAACTAGAACATACCTCACAAAGCCCCCAGCTTTGCTTTCAGACCTCCTCAAACTGATACCTAAGCTAGCTGCCTCGAGACTGTGTAAGAGCTAACGGCGCCATTAGTCAAAGCTTTGAAATCCAAGTTCCTCAAAAGCCCGTATTGTACTGTAAGGGGGATGACTATAGCTCTGTCCATAAAATACACCTGGGGTTGGGGAAATTAGTAATGAGACCTTGTTTTTCAAACAGGACCCAGAAGGCAGATAAACTAGAACACTAAGTAACTTGAAGTGCTCTTCAGCTGTGGAAGCCATCAAATACAGACTCTCTGGGGATATGTTTACGGACTTGTATTACAGTTATAGGAGCTGGACTTCAGGAAAAAACATGACTTCACAGTAAACAGAGAAACTCTCTTCAATGGGAAAAAAGCCCGTGTCTCCACATGCCCAGAACAGATTTTGAAGGAGAATGCAAACAGTGCTTAAAGTGAATTATTCTGAACAGTTTGTCCAAGCAAAGGACCTCGTACCAGCTGACCTGCTGCCAGCAGCTTTTGTGCACCTGTATGTTTTCTTTGGTGGGGAACTCACAGAGCAGATGAATATTCAATTTATTTTCATCCTAAGCAGAGAAAATATTCCAAAATGTCATCCTTTGTCTTGAATTTGTCTGTAAAGGGCAAGGCACTGCAACAGCAGAAAAAAAGGCATGGGACCTACTGTGAAGGTGATGAGTACAGTCCAAGACAAAAGGAAGCTGTGCAAAGAGGAAAAGCCAGAAGAGGAATGGGAGAGAGAAGAGGGAGATCTATGCAAAAGATTAAGCACACTTATTAGAAGCACAGCACGCAGAGCTTCTTCCCTCCTCCACTCCCTCCAGCCATCTGCAGTCCCACACTGCTGTGCCTTGCCTTTACGTAGACAGGAACTCCAGAGCGCTGTGCAGCAAAAGCACCGCAGCCCCAGATTCTCACTGGGACCTCAAGGTGCACACAGATGAGAGGCAACAACCACAACAAGTATTTTTCTGAAGTGCTGGGACAGTAGGACAGGGAAGGAAGAACACAAAGAACAGCCCAAGAAGTCAAATTTTCTAAAGGAGAGTTTATATAACAGCTTTTACAAGGTAGTAAGGAGTCAGAATGTTTCCAAACAAATTTCCTTCTCAATTACAACACCAAGGTGTAACAGAAATGCCCAGTGGCACTATGATAACACAAAACCAGAGGCCTTCTGCTTACTTGAGCAGCACTTCTCACTTGGAGAGCAACCGTGGCGTAACTAAATTACGACAGCAGGGCAGCCCTGCCTCAGCACCTCCATTTGACACATCTACATGGCCTATAAAACCAGCTCATATTTTCTTTATTTCCTATAGTGGCCACAGGTACACCAAACTGTAGGAAAATCAAAGATGCACTGGAGAGGACGTCTGCACCTGTAGAGCACATAACATTTCGTGGCATCTGGCTCCACCAGAAAAAGCACACAACCCAGTGCCAGGAGCCTTCAGCACATCAACTCCCCACCCTAACAACAATTTACTTTTAAAGACAATAAACTTTCCACCAAGTGATACCAAGAATTACTGACCTACAGACTGGGAGTTAAAAGCAGCAACAATCTGAGGACTGGCCATAGCCTCTAGTCGGTTCTTCAGAGCCTCAAGATGCACACACTTCTCAGAGTAATCTGGCGTATCCACAAGCATGGCCAGGCTGCTCTGCATACTTGTTAATTTGGCCGAAATCACAGACACATCCTGCCACCAGGGAAAGGCAACTCAGTTACCGAACGCGACCTCAGAAAGCATTAATGCCAGTTTCTTACGACATTTTACAAAAAGGTACGTGTTTTAGAGTCACTTCAAAAACCTACTATTACACTCAGTTTCCCTGGAAAGCTGAAGGCACAAAGGCCAAAAAGAATAATGGGGCTTCTACCTGTGTTTTAAGAGTCTCTTCAATGTCTGCACTTAACGTGCTCCATTTGTCGGCTTCCTGAAGTGACTCGGCAGCCAACTGCATTCTAGATTTCACTCGGTCAATCTCTACCAGGACCTGAAGAAAAAAAAAAAAAAAAAAAATTGCCCATTGAAACAAAAGACGACTATCATAGATACTTGTATTATGGGAGTTATTTTTGGCTTGGATTTTAAAAATTGGGTGAAAAGATCATGCCGTTACAAGGAGGAAGGAGTTGGCTGAAAGAGCTAGAGATGTTAAATCAACTTCCAAAGTCAAACAACAAAAGGTTAGTTTGAATTCTGGATTTGTACTTTTAGTATCCACTTTGCCTGAAAAATGGACCCCAGCTAACACCAGGCAGAAATCAGTGTTCCCAGTCAGGTAACAGCAACTCTGTCTGAACTGAAGCACGATCAGCTGTTCCTCAGGAAATGCAGATTGCACTGGTCCGTGCCACGCACAGCTTCCTAGTATTAACGTTAAAAGAAGTGGTTTTGTCTATCTTGAGTTCACAAGATTACTTAATATGAACAAGCCTGGAAACAAGAATTTCACAAGTTGCAGATAAATACTGAGTAAGACAAGAATCTACCTGCATTGACTGAGCTGTGTCTTCTTCAAATTTCTTGATATCTTCTTTAACGAGGATCATTTGCTCCTTCAGGAATGTTGCTTCCTGTTTCAAGACCTCCACTTCCCGGAGGACTCTGGGCATGTTCTGGAGAGCCTGGTGGCTTGTTTCTACAGGAACACCAAGCAGTGCAGTGAGGAAGGAGGGCCTGAGAACCCTTGCAGGAAAGAGGGAGTTTTTCAATAATCTTATGTAATCTTCCGTGCTTGGAAAAGACCAACGTTTTAGTTGTATCCTTAAAAGTACTTAAACTTTCAACTTCAAAGTACGTTTAAATACGTACTTTATCGTGGAATCATAGAACCGTTTAGGCTGGAAAAGACCACCGAGTCCAACCGTGAACCGAACACTGGCAACCCACCGCTAAACCGTGTCCCTAAGCAGACACGTCTTTCAAATCCCCCAGGGACGGCGACCCAACCCCTTCCCCGGGCAGCCTGTGCTCCACCACCCTCTCCCCGAAGACGTTTTTCCTAATGCCCAATCTAAACCTCCCCTGGCAGGGGCAGCTGTTTCTCGGCCTTCAGAGCCGGCCTGTCAGGACACGGGGCCTGCGGCAGCACCCAGTCCGCCCTGCAGCGGGAGGAAAGCTTCACCGGAGTAACAACCCCCGCACACCCCGGCTCCGGCCCGACACGTTGACAACCCCCGCCGCCCGCCTCACCTTCCACGGCGTTGTTGACCTCCTGGATGAAGAGCTGCAACTTCATCACCAGGGTAGCGGCGTGAGCGTCCACCTTCCCCGGGGCCTCCTGCTGCACGGCCCGGAAGGCCGCGTTCACCCAGCTCTTCACCTCAAAGTCATCCGACAGGAACCTAGAGAAATCCATCGCCTTCGCCTCGCCTCCGGGCCCGCGGCGGGGACCCGCGGGGGCAGGGGGAGGCCACGGCGGCGGCCCCGCAGCGCACCAGGAAACGCGCCGCCGGGCCCCTGCCGGCCACCGTACCCGCTGGGCCGGCACCGCCTGG
>VYZV01005468.1:85393-100808 GCA_013401275.1 Pandion haliaetus | reverse complement strand
GGCCGCGGAACGGCGGCTCCCGGTTCCGGTCGCCCCCGGCGCGGCCTGCTCGCCCCGCCGCTAGGACAGCGGCTTAAGGGCGGGGAGACGCCTCCCTCAGCGGGGTCTGCGGAGAGAAACGAGCGGGTGGTCCGAGCGCAGGACAAGCTCGCACCCAAAGCACCGCCGGGGCGGCTAGGGCCGAGGAAGGTCCGCCGGGACCCCACTGCACCGGGGGGGCAGAAACCACCCCCCGTCCTCATGGCTCAGCGTACCCGGTGCGATGCTGCTGCGCAGTAAAATAAGCCCGTTCTACTCCCGCGCAGCTGGAAGCGCAGGGGGTTTTAACCGAAGGCCTTGGCCTCGGCCCCGCTGTCGGCCGGTGTCCCCGCAGAGGGCACGCAGCTCGCAGGGAAGAGGCGGCTGTGTGGAGGATGAGGAGGAGAAACCCCCAGGCTGCCCCAGACGTGCCTGGAGCTCCGCAGAGCCCAAAGGAAGGAGCCAGAGCAAGACAAGCTGCGGGGCCTGGGGATGGACGAGCGTCTTGGCCGGTTTTTCTCACGGGCTGACCCCAAAGTCCTCCCCCTTCTTGCTCTCTTCCCCCTGTTTTGTACCTTTCCCTATAAACCACCTCCGCCAGAGTCCAGATAGCCCAGCTCTCGCCATTCCTCACGTTCTTGCCTGCACACCAGCACACAGGCCCCAATGAAAACGGGGTGGGTAGGCCCCTGCAACAGATCCTGCCCTGGCTCCAAGCAGTCCGCTACGAGGGCTGATTGTTGGTATAGGTTTGCTTTTTTTTTTTTTTTTAATTCAGAAAGAAAAAGTAATGGGGGTGAGGGAACACTGGCCCAGAAAGCCGCAGGAAACACTTGTATGGAAGAAGCATTAGGGCTCCCAGGCTGCAGGGCTCTACAGCAGTCTCCTGTAAAGCACGGTCAGCTACAGAGAAAGGCTGTGGCAGAAGCAGCCAGTTTACACTCCTCCTGCCAGACACTGGCACAGAAACCAAAAGGAAGAAGGAGACGGCGGATCCTGAAGAAAGGAGCCATTATGGAGTACCAGGCCAGCATTGCTGGCACACAGTCCCTTCCCACCCACGGCTAAGGCAATATGGCAATATCCAAGCCTGCTGAACTTCAGCTCCTGCCCCAGAGCTCTGCTTCTGGGAAGCCAGTCACCTCTCCCACCTCACTGAAGGGCTGCAGGCCTTGTGTGAATGCTAGTTTGTATCTCAGTCGGATGGGATCCTATGAGAGAAAGGAACAGAGAGAGGGGCATGTCATGGTTGCAGATTCCTGGGCCCCCTTCAGCCTCGTCCCTCGCAGCCTTGCTGCAGTGAATCACCCTCTGGAAGGGGAGAGTAAGGCTTCAGCTGTGTGGAAGCTCTGCACAGAACGAGACTTGGATCTTCATAAGATATTTAGGGAGCTACTGGGAGACCTATGCAAGCCACCCAAGGGCATGCTTGGCAATCCAGGCCTGGCCAACCTTCACAGTGACAGAGGATTCCTCACACCAATCTTCAGTCTCATAATTATTCACCAATGCAACAGAACTGCCACCCATCGCTTGTGCCTTGGGTGGCCTCGTTTTCCATCAGCTGCAAACATCTGCACAGTGTGTAGCAGGAACCATCTCTGCAGGTAGGCTGAGGCAGAACTGTGCGGGTCCCTGCAGCAACTGCCCATTAAATCCTTCAGATTATAGCTCTGGAAAGCTGTTTCAGTGGGAAAAATGTCTTCCCAGCACAGCCCAGACTGCTCTGTCTCTCCCCTGCATCTCTCTGCTAATAATACTCTCCCCATCTGTCATACAAATACCCCACCAACTACAGTGACATTCCGAGTGCTCCACCAGCAGTCTCCATCACCACACATACCTTGTGTGGATTGGCGAGCAGCAGGACCTGGGATACCACTGCAGGGGGGAGGAGAGGGCTGAAGGCAGGCAGCTCAGAACCAGATGCTGGTTGTAACTTTATTTTCATGGTCTGAAAGAGAAAACAAAAGGAATGCTTTTTGGTCCATGCTGGGACCACTTGGAAGATGAGGGTGACCTTCCCAGTCTTCAGACACTTCTCACAGTCACCACGATTGATCAAAGATTATTGAGAGTGGCTTCACAACGACATCAGCCAGCCCCCTCAGCACTCCCAGGAAGGGACCCAGGCCTTTTTCAGCATCTCAGAAGAGCAAGGAGGACCCAGGGAACTACAGGCCACAGATTTTGGCATTTAATGAAAAGCATGCCCTTCCACAGCCTGCATCTAAAGGCAGATATTCCTAAATAGACAATTCCATGCTGCACATACACGGGCAGAATGAGTGCCTTCCCCAGGAAGCTAAACCAGCGTGTCTGGAGCCCTGTCTAGTTGTCACAAGGCCAGGGATATACGCTGTGAAACAAGCACTGATGCCACAGGCACCACCATACAGCAGGTTCACCGTTCAGAGGAATTGAGGCATGCAATTTCTGATGAGCAAGGCAAATCCTAAGCAAGAAATGGCAAACCTTCTCCTCAGGACATTTCTGAGTCGTCCTGCTTTTCTGCCACTCATCACAGGCTTCTCACCTTTGGGACTGCAGCCTGGAACACTATGTCCTTAATTGGTTGAGCTGATGTGCTCAGCATGGAAAGAACCAGCACCAGCACATCTGGTCGGCCAGGAGCCCGGTCTCTAGCAAAGTGGAGCATAGCCTTGAAACCATTCCTGTCATACACAGTAAGTGGACAGATACTGCCTGCCGGAGACAAAAGGAGAATCAGAAACAACGTATGGATTCCCCTTCCTTCTGAGGGCAGAACAGCAAAGACAGGATAAGGAACAGCAAAAAGGAAACAGGCATACAAACTTTTACTTCCTCCAGCAAAATCACAGACCAAGCAGCATACAGCACCTGCCTGTGATTCACATTTTGCCTCTAAGGCAGAGAAAGGAATCTGAATGTCTAAATTGGAGATTTAGCAGCTCAGATTTCAACAGTCAGCTGGAGATGTCAGGTGTGGATCCAACAGAGATAGGATGGGAAAAGCAAAATGTAATTCTTCAGCACACACAAGGCTTAGCCCCTTATCACCACTGCCTGGTAAATCCACACCTAACTATCAAAATTCAGCCCTTCCAAAATCTGGTAAATACTTCACTTGAGAGACTGAAGGCAGAAGACAATCAGGCCAGAATGTCTCTGCACCCGTCCTCTTTCAAAAGTAGCAACAGCCAAGGCTCTGCAGTCCTCTTAACAGGATGCACCCTGCTCCAAGACACTGGGGTGCCACGTACCCAGGCTGACACTCCATCAAGTGGTTGCAGGGCTGGGCCAAAGAGTGTTGAATTGAAAAGCAGAGGTGGAAAGAACAGCTCTGCTTTAGCAAGCAGAACAACTCCCACCCACAGATACCTTTTAAGCCTCTGGAGAAGAACTGCTTGAAACTTGATTAAAGGTGCTAAGGGCAAACAGTTTAGAAGCACATCACAGAGGTTAGCCAGGGCAGGAAAATCCTGACTACTAAGTAGGGAGGACAAGGACATTTCCATGGTACAATCCCTAGCACTTGCTCAACTTCTCAGATACATTAAGTCCTTCACAGAACAGTCATTACTTTTCTCCAGCCAACCCACACAGCATGAAGCTACTTTGGCTTGCTCCCCTGCAAAAATCACAGAAGAGCTCTAGTAAGCCACTAGTAAGCAGAGCTGGGGCACAGAAATCATTGCACTTACTCGGTGTAATTGAAATTAAAGGGACAAAAAGGTTTTCTAGAGAAGCATCATAGGAAACTGGATGCAAAGAGGCAGCAGGCTTCAGCTCGTAGCCTAGGCTGGAGAATGAAGTATCTGCCATTGAGCTATTTGGAAGATCTGGAAAGGGCAATTTCATGGGTGATAAATCCCTGGAAAGAAAAGCATGTAGAAAGCTTGTATTAACTGGGGAGACTACATGGTATATACCTTCTTCTGCTGTGTCCATTTGTATTCCCAATCCCTCATCCCTTTTAGGTATACAGAAAGTACATGCTTATACTCTCTGAGTTCTTGAAAAATTCAAAAACTGTCTCTATTTTACATGGGAAGAAGTTGCTGTTTCAGCATTCATTAAGGCAGACTTTGATTTCTGTTACTATCATGAAACTTTGTTTCAGGGCTTTGGAAGTCTACTTTTCCCATGCACATGCTCTCTGTAGCTCTACTCAGAGAGATGGAAGAAAATTCTAGCTCAAACACCATGCAAGAAGTTGGGAATCTCCAGTAAAATTTCTTGGCTTGTATTATGGCAGACTGGATAAGCGTATTGTAATGGTCACCTGCTCTGAAGATCTGTGGATGATTAATTTGGTTCATGAACTGTTAGTCTTCCACTGAATTCCTGGAAACTACTTTGTCACAGCCTGAAGAAAGCTGGGGAAAGTATTTTTTGAGTCACAGGTTATTACAAAAAGACCTGACTGCAACAGTTTTGTTCCTTTAGCTCAGGATCACCTTGTTACTAAGCCATGGGGTTTGTCTCCCCAAGTTTCTGACCCTTGGAAGGTCCTAGTGTGCAATTACACACAGTGCAATTAACAGGTTCATAACTGCTGCTTAAGAGTCAATGCACAGATGGATAGCTTGCCGTCACTAACCAGTTGTAGTTGAAAGGTTTTCCTAAAACTCACTGCTCTAAAACAGTATTCCTCATCTCCAAAAGCAGTCTGTATTATGCAGAGTTTGCTTACAAGGATAATGTCTTGGTCCTGGATGGTGGAGAGAGCTGATCAGCCAGGCCCTGAAATGCATTCTTCTCTGAACGGCTGTCTTCCCAGCTCTCCTGCAGTCCCAGTGTTTGAACAGCACTTACAATTTCACCATATCCATTGTGTACCTCAGTCTGAAAAGTAAGGCACTTCTGGTTCATGCTATAGAACATCAGCAAAAATAGACCTGTTCCACGAGAAGAACCTAATTTTCAATAACACTACTTAAAGTAGAAATAAATATGAGTAATCTGGTTGCAAACTGCAACTAAGAAATTCATTGCAGAGCAGGAGGATTCCAGTTTCCCTTCAGAATAGAGTGGTGTAACAAAAGGCTGCCAGAGAAAGCTAGATCAAGAATCACATCTGATTTTTGTCCTTTGTACCTTATGGACTAAAGTATCTGAGGATCACTCACCTCTGCTAATCCAAAATCAGGTGGTGGTTTCTGTGCAACAGGAGAGTTGCTGAGACCTAAGAAAGATGCCAAAATGCTACAGATTAATTACAGAAAACAAGGGTTTTCCACAGGTTCTTTGTTGTCTAACAGCAGTTTGACTACAGTTTAGCACCATTAAAGAAACATTCTTGAAAAGTTATGACACTGGCTGAAAGGGTCTACTTCCTCTTAGGACTGACATTAAAGTCAATGTTCTCCTATCTTCATTAAACACCACAAACCCTAGTAACAAGGGTAACGCTGTACTGTATTGCACGTACAAACCTAATGACTTTAACTCCTCATCGAGCAGACAGGTAGAGGTTGTGCTGCCGTGCCGGGAGGCGGTGGTTATGTTTGCAAATTGGTCTGTAGGAGACTGGAATGTCGCCTCCAGTTCAGAGAAGTCAATCAGTGTATAGCTCTTCATGCGTCTTGGGGTTGGCCGGCATGCTTTGGAAAGAGCAGAAAGAGTTGAAGAGAAACCTCCTGAAAGGAACAGTGTATTTATGGGTGCAGGCATGCCCTAAAGGACTTATAGATTAAGAACTTCAGGAATATTTTCTATCAACTATATGTAAAAGCACATGATGGTTACATAATAGTTTTCCTGTGTTAAAGGATTTTCTCCACATTTATTCTCTGAGAAGCACTTCGCTTCCAAACTCCACTCATACATGACGTGCATGAGCAGAGCTGTCGTGGAACGCTGCAGGATGCTCTTTACCTGGGGCATCAGCAGAACTGGTGGCTGAACCTCCTCCACCACCATTTTCATGGCTGGCTACAACCTGCCTGTACTGTCCAAGCACCTGTGTGAGTTTGTCATTGGCCTGCAGTATCTCAGCTGGAAAACAAGAGAAGAAACAAAATATTCATGTTCTAACATGACGGTCAGTTCCGCAGCACTCTCCAAACTGCTCAGGAGGAAGGTACAGTGCATCTAAGGATTTGCCTGGAGCAAAGTCTATTGGGGCAATCTGCCTTAAGCTCCCTGACTAGTTTTCCATTCCATTTCCTGAAGTGCAGCATTTTGCGCATACATCTGCTGATTTCAGGCCTCTCTCAAATTCATCAAGGTCACTTTGAAATCTGATCCTATCTCTAAAGCACTTAACAGTTCCTGCCGTCTCTTATGCACTTTCTTGTTCTCTGCAAGTTTTCCAAGTGTACTTGAGTCTATAATCCAGCACTCCCCAGCTGAGGAACCCTGGCATTCATGGGTATGAATGAAATGTTTGAGGCACAGCTGAGCTCTTATGTTTGCTGTTTAAGAAGTCTGTTCAGCAAGGCATCCCTTCAGTCAGGTTTTCAAGGCATATGGACAAGACTGTGAAATGCAGTCCTCTGCAAAGGGCTAAATTTCACAACTATGGAATTCAAAGATTCCACTCATATGGCCCTCCTCAATATATTACTTAAGAAATTCAAAAAATATTCTCCCTTCTGTGTTGATAGACAGGGAGAACTTCAATCTCTGTAGAGAAAAGACCTCAAAAGCCTTCAGTTCGCTGAACACCAGAACTCCACAAACTCTGAAAACCACCTTGGCTGGAAGAAACTGGATTCACTGTTTAACTTTGGGCTCCAAGTGAAAATTTATAGCTTCCTTGGAGAAGGGTGGGAGGAGGCTTATGCCACTTCCCATGGGCATGGTTTAAAGGTAAATGTGGAAAGCTTTGCCAGCAGCGTAGCAAGTGCCTAAGCGTTCCCCCTCTCAGAGGAAGGGTATATCCCACTTGTCAAAGCAAAGGTAGACGAACTTAGCTGCAAAGAAATCCAAGGACAGTGTTGGCTCTTACCTAGAGCCTCATCGTCATCAACTGTCTCACTGGCAAGGCGAAAAAGCAGTGGCCTGAGCTTCTCACAGCGTTGAAACAGAGTCTATGGAAGGAAATGTTTCACATCATTGCTCAGGAGATCCCAGACACGCTCACACTTCTCTGTCCCTGTGATCACCTGTGAGTGATGCTACCCCTCTAGAAGAGGAAGGTGCACTTTCTGCCCAGGTCCAGACAAAGGGTATCAATGCTGCGTATTGCTGTACTCTTAAAAATCCACAGTGGCCTGGAAGTACAGCCACTGGAACAAGGAGGCTTTGCTGGTATCTCCTCAGCAATCGCATCCTCTCTATGCATACAGATGCAAGATAGATCAGTGTAAAATTACTCAATTTAAAAGAAAAAGTATCCAGGCATGAATAGATTGATCACAGTACTCAGAGGGAAGTATTACAACTATCAGTTGCAACTACCGTCAGAAAATGCAAGGCTGCTTTTGGCTCTTTTCTTGGTCTTTAGGAAGTGAGGAGGCACAGAGCCAGTGACTTGTTCAGTCTGAAAGTAGGCTCTCTTCCACCTACAGAGCAGCCCTCCCAACAGCAGCTAACTCCAAACTCTGCTGTCACACATAGCCACAGAACTCCCTACCTACAAAAATTCAGTTGTCTACAGTTTTTTTAATTTGAGAGTCTGGTAGGCATCCTAGTGGAGTTTCAGGTATTTGGAGGCCATAAAGCTCTTCTGACAGCCCTATTAGTGATATCAAACTTTTCCTCAATTCATTGATAGTTACGAGCAGCAGCAGATCAGTGAACTCTGGGCAGAAAAAGGGGAATCACAGAAACCACAGCACAAGCTGAAGAACCCACAGCTTTAAGCTTCTCTGGTCAGATCTCGTCACGCCCACCTAAGCACGCCTAGGCTCAAGGGGATTCCTGTGTGTTACGCCACTGTTGGAGGAATAACCATTTCCCCGTAAGATACCACAAGAAGAGCAGCTAACCTGGACAGAAACTCAAACTGGCACAGCAGTAGCCAGCTCCTTTCCAACTTCCATTACACTGACAGAAAGGACTGTTATTCATCAAATATGCTGGAAACTATTTGCTGTGGTGGTGCTGTTTCCCTGGCAGAAACTGCCCTTTGAATCCTGTTGCCCTGGGCCCTCTCAGCCATAGCCAGTCAAAAGAACTTTTTATGCAGGAAGAAGACCATTTACCTGTAGGGACTCCTGGTCAGATTTGGATAATTCTTGTCTCTTGTAGTTTTCCAGTAATTCGTCCATATGTTTCACATTCTCAGAAACCTCACTGATGGTATTCACTCTTCTGGACACCTTAGCTGACTTTTCTTGTTCCTTTGATGAAAAATTAAATAGAAGTACATGATGATTTGGCTAGTATAGCTAGTGCACGTTGCTTTCTACTAGTACCTTATTGCAGGTAGAGGAGGCACAAAGCAGTGTGGGAAAGGACTCACCCCCCAGCCGCTCCGGTATCAGTGCTGCACCACATTTCCCTGTCAAGGGTGAGGATGGAAACCTCCTGCCCTTCTCAGGGCACCCTGGCCAGCATGCTGGTGCATAAGAATTCATTTCACCACAGCCATGAGTAAGACTTCAAAATTAAGAGTTGGGATTTGGTGGCTTCTGCCATGCAGAAGGACACTCTCAAAACAACTGCAGGGATTTCACTAAACCAGACCAACTCTCCTATTTATGCAGCGAATTGGTGTGCCCTTTCAGATGGAAAATGAAAACAGACGCACCAGATGTGCACACACACACTGCTATAGAAAAGAGGCAGCTCTGTACAGATATGGCTTTTTTCCACCTGGGAACTGAGTTTATTTTTGGAAACTTTCTATCACTAATGCAGTACTACTGTCAGGATCCCACTAAAGTGGAAGTATCCTGTCTACAGGCTCCTGGGTATAAGTATTTGCTCTTCCTGCCAATGGCATATTTTAGGGAAACAAAACAATCCCACATTGTAACTTTGGAATAACAAATACTGAAAATCACCCCTCCTTTGGGGCAGCTTAAACAGTTCACCTGAGACTGATGTCGCAGCAAGGTTCCCATTACCACCTCTTGGTGTTCCCTTTAATACCAATGAGGTGGCAGGCACTACGGAGGTCAGGTATAGAGGGCCCACTGTCAAAAGCTGAACTACCAAGTCCCCTCCCACCCTCCCCGGCTGCAAACACAGCTTCTGACCCAAGGAGCTCCCTACCTCTTTAATCATGCTCTTGATCAGACGGTTGGCAGCCTGCAGGTCTTCAGAGTGGTTGCTCTTTAAAAGCCTTGCTAAGAGCTGTTGAGGTAATAGCATTGGACAGCAGTGAGCAGCAGTCTCTAGGCACCATACTACAGGCACACATCACATAAGAGCAGACATTGAGATACCCACTGTCATAATAGTTTGTATAATCCTGGAAATACGCAGGCTCATGTCCCATAATCTAATCCAGATTATATCAGTGCCTCCTACAGCTGCCTGCACACACTGTTCGGCTGTTTGGGAATAGGAACTCTGGCTCTGCAGAACTTCTGTAAAACCTGGAGAAACCCTCCCTCGAGAAAGTTTAATAGAAACTAGATATTTTTTCTGTAGAAAAGTTTCACGTCTTACTAAGTAAAAACTTCTGACAAAGCATCAAAGAATCCTCTAGCTGTTGTACGGCAGGAAGTCTTAGCATTATTCTGATAATCTGTCTGAAACAGCAAAAGCTCCCAAAATATGACTGAACCTATTTTCTCATCAGTACAAATCGGGGCGGGGGGGAGCGGGTAGGCATGAAAACCCTAAGGTTTACCTTGGATTTCTCTTCATCTGTGTCAAAAATAGAATTCTGAGGTCTTGGAGAAGGGGGAGGTAAAATTTTGTCTTCTGGCAGTTTGGGGTCTTCTTTTACAATCCCTGGAATGAGTAACAGTATTTGTTCAGTAACGCCTGAGCTGTTAAAACACCAATGCTCAACAGTGCATTGGATTTTGCACCTATTTCCTTCGGGCCTCCCCAGAACTTCACGGAATGAGATGAAGAAGCAAGGAGTTGCCTTAGCACACACCCAGACCAAAGACTTCCCTTCCTCCCTTGAATTAAGCACAGGCGAAATGAGATTTTCAGGGTAGAAAATAAAATTCAGATGTGCTGAGCTCCCTCTGGGTGAATTGCTAAAATTCCCCCGTAGCAAGAGCACTGGGAGCACACCAGTATTGACCTCCGAGCAGCAGGATTGCCACAATCAGTACAGCCGTAAAATGCAGGGCACGAAACACACACAACTGAGTACCAAAGGAACCCTTAACGCCAGCAGTGATTCTGCGGGCGTCTCCCCTCCTGCCTCTCCAGCCAGCGCTTGCAGCAGCAGCAGCCTCCAACTGCACAGGCATTGGGTGGGCAGCGGTCCCCAAGAGCTGCCCGGCAGGGCCACCCAGCACCCCTGCTCAGCACCCCACCGGTGCCGCAGCGGCAGCCCAGCCTGCAGCAGCCGCTGCACAAAGGAAAGGCCGTGATGGCGAGGAAGCTTTCCACAGCAGTACTGGGGGGAAGGCTTGCAAAGCCATTTGATGCTCAAAGATGCACAAAGCAAACCTGGTGGGAAGCATCTAAACAAGTTCCCTAATTCCCCTGAACTTCCACAGAAAGTATTATGGTACTTTCTTAGTTAAGCTGTGAAACTTACTACCTGGGATATCAAGGTGGGATTGGACAAATTTCTGAATTACAACACCATTAAGGACTATCAAATATGATGGAATGGATGAAAAATCTGGCTCAGGATCTCTGAACCCATCCCTCATAATCCTTGGAGAGTATTGCAGGGCAAAGATCGCGCTGAGTTTGTCCTGTACCTTTTCCCTGCACAACAGTGGTGAGCACTGTGTGAACAGAGGCCACAAGGCTAGCCTGATCTTTAACTCAGTAAGGCTGTTCTTTGGTAAATCTCTTTAAATAGTTGCATGCATCCTTAAGTACCCAAACAGCTTTGTAAGTGTGGCCTTTGTCCTTTTCTCCTTACAACATTTTATGAAAAAAGCTGAGTCACAAATTAAAGAGGGCAGATATCTGTGGTCTGAAACCATGTGACTTGGAAGGCTAAAAAGGAAACTGAAGTAACAGAACTAAACCTTGTTTCTTCAGCATCTGATAAGCATCCCGGATTTTAACTTCCTGAGGAAACCAGACTGTCCAACTGAATATTACTTCTGTGACTCTTGACTTGACTTTTTCTGAAGACCAGGTTCCATAGTACTGAAAACAAAACAAAACAAAAAAGTAAAGTAAGACAAAAAAGATTAAAATCAAAGAATTAGTGCCAGATACGGCATACGGGTCTAGCCCCAAGTTGTTTGTGTGCAGAAACCAAGTAGCAAACGGATTCCAAACACTTTGTTCACAATGTTGTCAACTGTGTATCTTGCGGTATAGGAAATAATGTGTATAGCTGTGGCTGTAAATATAAGGAATGCTATTAAGTGTATGATAATTACATAAATATTATACGACAATCAAAATGAAACCATTTCAAAACTCCTCTGATCAGTTATTGAATCCGAAACCAAAAGTAGCTTGTTTTATTTTAGTGAAAACAGCTCTGTGCTTGACTTTAAACACTTCCCGTAACTGCCTGGAATGCAAATAGCACCACTGGCCTCAGCCAGACCCGGACAAATGAAAACTGAACAACACGAGAAACGAAAGTTACTGTCTTTTTTCAGCATCTGGATGTTTTCTCTGATTTCTCTCTGCCTACAAGCACTCACTTTAATGTATCATAAAAACATCAGGAAGAATGATAAAAGCCACACACAAACCTCCAAAGCACTAGGCATTTCAAACTCATTAAATGATACCTGTTCTGCCAAAACAGCAGACAAAGCTCTCTGTAGTGATATATTCTTTAAACTTTCTTGTTTCACTGAAATACCATTACCAAACCTGGGACTGAGAGAAGAGGTTTTGCTGTCCAGTTAAACATTTCTCTGAAATCAGCTTTTTGCACCTCTGCCATCGAGATGATGTAATGGAAAATGAAGCTCGTACAAGTGGTAAATGTGTGCAGGACCCACTAAAAGGGGGAATTGATTACTGAGTTGCTGAGAAGGGTATTTAAGAAAGTCCCAGGCCGGCTATTTGGTGCAGAGAGGAGCAGGGTGTGAAGATTACACAGTCTCTGATGAAACAGGTCTCCCTTTTTCATCATGAGACGCACTGCCAGAGGACCCAGTGCATCCACTCTGAACTCACAGCTCACTTAGCTTCTCAAACTAAACTTCTCATTTCTGATGGCTGCCTCTCTTCCCAGGGGGTGGCGACTGCACTCGGAAACAAAGTGCTCTGCAGCAGGGAGCAGGAATGACTATGTTGAATATACTGAATGAATATATTGCGAGCCAAGGACGCGGAGCAGCAGGAAGGGACTTTGCAGCTTCCATGTTAGTACAGCTGATCCCCTCCAGCCCCCCCGACTCAGGGCTGTCGCTGCCCGGGGGCTGGGAGCCCTCTACCCACCTTTCAGGACACCCTCAGCAGGACCCCAAAGGGGCTGCAAGAATGCACGACTGTCAGGCGATGGTGCAGCGAGCGCTGCACAAGGGCTGCACGAGGGCTGCTGAAGTCCAGTCCCCCCTGCTGCTACCTAAGCTGATCCTGCCCCGTGAACAGGACCCAAGCCCAGGCCAATCTCTGGCAGGAGAAAGCAGGAAGGAGAGCAGCCTGAGCACAAGAGTTTGAGGACAGAGCATAAGAAAACATGGGAGAGGCCCTGGGCAGCTCCTGGCATCTCTGTCCTCTGCCACTTTCCCAACCAAAGTTCCGTAAATCGCTGAGAGGCAAAAGGGCCACAGGCTGAGGGGTCACAGGAACAATTTCAAGCTCCTCTAGGGTCCCTGACTGTCCCAGCAGAGTTGGGAGAAGCCACAAGGAAAAAGCTTGTCACATAAAGAGACCCTGGCTTACATCTTTTACAGGGGGGATTCACATCCAGTTCTTGTGCTTGGAGGCACAGAACATAAATTCTGCTCTACTTCTACATGAGATTAATTCTAAGTTTTCATATCCAGTATGAAATAAACAGTGTGCCCCACCTGTTTTGTCCAGTGTAACCACGACCACCTACCTTTGGGGAAAGCACTTTAATCAGCTCATTCAGAAACCTGAATTTTGCTATTTCATTGTGAAATCTTTCACCGCAGTTATTCACACAGGTCTCTAGCACCTGCAGAAAATAAAACAGTACCAAACAGAAACTCTAGACACAAGTCTTGGGGAATTTTTAAAAAAAACTTTGCCATTAAAATACTAAATCTAAGAACTTTCTGGCCCTGCATTCACAAATACAAGTTACTGAGGAAGTTGTGCAGGAAGAACATGTATTTTTCCTTCATCCAGTCTTCTTAAGCAGCATGTTTTAAGACCGTCTGCTCTGTTCTACCCATTGCTAATAACTTTTGGGCCACTGACCCTGTGGTGGGACCACAGGTCAAACAGCAAGAACTGCAGACCACTGAAACACCTCAGCAGAACAACAAGGGAAGGAACAACAGCCATTACTCCCTCTGTTATACCCTGGTTTCTGTATTCCTTCTGCAATGGAAAGTTAATAGGGAGAGACACCTAAGAGAAAAAGAAGAGACGGCTATACTGTCTCTACCCCCCAAACTCTATTTCCAGGTTACTGCTGCCTCTCTTTGCACACGGATGAAAGCACTTACAGTGAGAGCATGGAGAGCTTCCATCTCCTGAGGTGACTGTATTTTATGCGCCAGCAGCCTCGGTGCAAGTGAAGGGCTGGGGAGTAGCAAAAGCAAGTCAGACAACAGACAAGTTCCCAAGAAAAACAAATGCTGCTCATTTTGCCCTGCAGAGAAGAGCAACTGCTGGATTCACAACCTGCTACATGACAGACACCCTTCCTCTGGCGGAGCGCTGGCCTGGGGGACACACACACGCACCAGGGGCGAGAGATGAATTGAAGCAGCTTGTGCGACCCCAGTGCTGTCCTCCAGCCGTGGCCAGAGGCTGTCCTCCGGGAGGGGGCCAGCTGGGAGAGGCTGGGGGCTTTCCCTGGGCAAGGGCCATGAGAGCTGACCCTCTGCAGTTGCGGGAGCTTTGATGCAGAGCCCGAGACAGCTTGCTGACTGCTCCTGTGCACACACGCTGCTGGGGCAGCCGGGTGCCAGACTACGGGCTCTGAATGCACAGGCGTCCGCTCTAAACGAAGAGATGATCACTAAGCTTTGACAGGTTATTTGCTTAATTAGTTCCTGCTCCTTCCCACAGAGCCGAGACCGGAAGGTGGGGGAGTCCCAGCAGAGATCTCCCACCTTTTTGAAAGGAAAAGCCACGGCTGAGCCCACTCACGGCTTCCCTACAGCGGGTACCCTTGGCCAGTCTCCCAAGAGGCTGGTGAGGGCACAGCAGGCAGGACCTGCTGCCTCGTGGGTTGCAGCAATGGCTGTCGGAGTCCATTCCTAGACATCAACCTCCACCACATTACCATACGCCTCTTTGCAACTTATTTACACTCTCGGGAGCAGCAGAGCCCAGCAAGCACTCCCAGCTGTCTCTTCAGGCTCCCCACACCACGGCTTACAGATCCCATTCCCCCTGCAGCCATGAGAGAAGCTCCGAGCCAGACACAGAGCAGAGCAAACACAAAGAGCCGTCCGTCTGCCTTACCCTTCTATATCAGCGTTCACCTGGTCACAGAACCGCTGGATGCATTCCCAGTTTTCCTCGCGGATACTTGGGTCAGTGGCCTTATCTTACACAGGGAAAAAAAAAAAAAAGAAAGAAAAAAGGAAAAAACCAGCCTCAGTGCGAGATGTGTACAAGCGAGCAGCACAAGGCAGGAAGCAGCTCAGACCTTGCACTGCTACCAGCTGCGTTAGTGCTTTTTGTAAAACAGGCAGAAATGGAAGACGCAGGACAAGAATGAAACAGCTGTTTCTAAAATCTACCTAAAAATACAGTCCTGAATACACACTCTTGAAGAGCCAAACTCAGGCATAAACTGAGGTGTTGAAAGAAGCAGCAGCAGCATGATGTTGCTTTTAGCACAAAGCATGTGAAACTGTTAAAAAGCATTTACGGGCAGCTCTCCCGGGACCAGACTGCAAACCTCGCCATGCGGGAACACAGCACAGTTTACCCTTTTGCAAGAGGGCTGCATGAGTGCCCGTCCCAAAGCTCTGCCTGCATGGCTGAATTGAGGAATTCTTTTTCGGCTTCATCCACTCCCCAGTCCAGCTCTTTGGCAGGACTGGGGCTGACAATGGACAGGAGAGATGGGGAGCAGGAGAGACGCAACAGGTTAAGACAGCACCCGTGAACATCACCCTAAAGGGGCTCCGTGGAGGAGACGGACCCTTCCCCACGGAGCTGAAGCTGCTCCAGTGCCCACCCAGTTAGGACTGGGGGCCGGGGCTGGCTTCGCCGCTGGCTCCGGCGCTGCTTCCAGCAGCGCCGGAGC
>VYZV01005468.1:62388-75113 GCA_013401275.1 Pandion haliaetus | reverse complement strand
AGCCGGGCATGGAGGCGGAGGCGCAGGAGCTGCCGCTGGGCTGCGGCGGAGAGGGCGGCTCGCCGGCGGCGGGGAGGTCTCCGGAGGGCGAGGAGCGTCGGGATCCCCCGCAGGCGTCGGTCAGCAACGGCGGCGACGCGGAGAGCGGGAGGGAGCTGGTGGAGCTGAAGGTTATCTGGAACAAGAACAAGTACGACGTGAAGTTTTGCCTGGACAGCACGGGGGCCGAGCTGAAGCAGAAGATCCACTCGCTCACAGGTCTGTCGGGGCCGCCGCCGCCTCCCCCGCCTCAGCCCGCGCCTCCTCTCGCCGCTGTCAGGCGGTCTGGTGGTAATCGTTATTCTTGCCTCTTAGGCCTTCCCCCTGCTATGCAGAAAGTTATGTTCAAGGGACTGCTGCCGGAGGAGAAAACCTTGCGGGAAATCAAAGTAACAAACGGAGCGAAAATAATGGTTGTTGGCTCTACTATCAATGATGTTTTAGCAGTAAATACACCCAAAGAAGCTGCTCAACAGGAGGTCAAAGCCGAAGAAAATAAAAAGGAGCCGCTTTGCAGACAAAAGGTTATTGATGTCTCAATAATTCCTGGCGTGGGGGAGCTGTAGGATTTGCGCGGTTCTCGTGTAATGCTCTGCGGTCACCTTTGGGTCCTGTTCCTCCTCAAAGCAGGCTGGGGTTTCTTTTCTCACAGCTAAGCGATAGAAGAAGGGCTCTGTGCAGAGGAGTTCTAGCAGCAGAAAAACGTTTAGCCTAGCGGAGGCTGGGGCTTTGCAAGACGCCGCTTGTGCTGGTGCTGGGTATGGCCTAGCATTTCAGACAAGAAATGGTAAATAATAGAAATATTTTGTGGTTCTTAGCTGAAATGCAATCTAAATTAATTATATCTAAAAACTAACTAATTTTTGTTGGCGTAAAAGACTTTTATCTTCAAAAACTGCCTTTAAAACGAACACCAAGAGAGCAGTTCCTTCAGCTGTCCCAGCACTGAAAGGGACATGGATGTTGAATACGCCTCTCTCATCTTGAAGTGCTGTCTCCGAATAGGGAGTGAAGTACAGTGCAGTGAGGCTTGGTTTTGTGGCGGTGCTGCGGTGTTGTGGGGCAGATAAAGGATTTTCAGCTCAAGGTATTACCGGCCCCGTACCTTCCTCAAAATGAATTTGATTAAAAATGAAGTAGTGCATCATTGAACTGCAACCTTTATGAAACATGCTTTTGTTTTTCTATAATTTATCATAGTTCACGTTCACTGTAAGTTCCATCATTGTTTAAAGGTACCTAGCGACTTACAAGCTGTGAGCATGGTTTTCTTAGTTACTACTGCTCTAATCTGTTCTGGTTTGTGGCTGTGTTGCGGTATGTTGCACTGTCAAATGTGGAGGGTTTTCTGCCATTCACTGGATATAACACTTGACTGTTAAAACTGTCTTGCCAAATGCCAACTACGTGATTCAGCATGTACGATATTAAAGTGGGACTTGGGACTTTAATTTTTTATAGATATATATTTATCTGTAGTCTAGAAGGGATGTTACCCTTCGCATTATATTGGGGTTTTATTCATTTATATAATTTCTCTAGACTGTCATAGAAAGTGCTCGGTTAACTTTGGAAATTAACCGTTGCCTGTGTGATAAATGACTGTGAATAGTCCTTAACTGTCTCTTAGTGCTATCGGGACATGGTCAAGGGTGCAGCTGGAAGTAAATTGAAAAGCTCTGTTGTGTTTCTGTAAATTCTAATTTCTGTTTTTATATTGTAGCAACACAGAAAAGTATTGGATAAAGGAAAACCTGATGATGTGATGCCTTCTGTTAAAGGTGTTCAGGTAAGTAAGTAAGTACTTGAGACATTGTCACAATCAGAAGAGAGGGACTGTTTTGTGGTTTGAGACCTTTCTTTGCTGCTTCAATCATTCTTTGCCATCTTAGCAGAAAACTGGAAAGATGGATCATCTTTATGCTTAAAAAGTTAAAGTCCTTCACCGTGACTTACTATGTTGCCTCTTTATAGGAGCGCCTGCCAACAGTGCCGTTATCTGGCATGTACAACAAGTCAGGGGGGAAAGTAAGATTGACCTTTAAACTTGAGCAAGACCAGCTATGGATTGGTACAAAAGGTGAGCAACTCTGAAACTTTGACATGAATAGTTGGTAATTGGGCTGTAAGGGAATTGTTTGACCTAGAAATAACTTCTGGTCTGACTAGATTGTGTTTAGGGATTAATGTTGGTATTGTAATACTTCAAAACTAAATTTTGCTTCCTCTTCTGAAATGCCGTTCTCCCAGATCATTGAATATTGCTTGATATTTTACTTCTGTTCTTGAAAAAATTGAGTTTGTTTGTGCCAGTAGACTAATGTACCAGTGTGCTATTCATAGCTCCAAATGTAAATTACAATATTTGGCATTTCTAGCATATCTCAAAAGCACTTCATAAACATTGGTTTGATGCCAGCATCACATTGAGGTTCAATGATTTGGCTAAGACTCAGAAGGGAATCTGAGGACCAGCATTAAGAGTGCTGGCATCTCTGTCATTATCTGTCCTTCCAAGCAAATTTAGTTGGGTGTCTTGTTTCAGTGATGTACAACTGCAGAAACTATGGCATGTGTTGCTGTGCAGAGGAATCGGTTTACCGTCTTGAGTGGTGCCAGGGGTAGCTGAAAGTGCTGTGGTGATAACGTGCATTGCTGAGGACGTCTCAGATAACCCCCTTCCTCCAAAGGAAGCTGTGCTCCTTTAGTTTGACCAAGATGGGGCAATATTATAGTGACGAGCAAGAGGAATAGAAGTGCTTGCTCACTGTCGCAGTAAAGTAATGCAACTGGATGGTAATATTAGCTTTGGAAGGCACCACCAGCTGCTACGTTACTTCCAAAGTAAGCAGAAATCTTGGAAGTTTTTGACCTTTCCTCTGTAGGACAGACTTGACTGTGAAGATTTATCTGGCCTTAAAACCTCCCTTGGTACCAGTTGCAGTGGTTTTTCTGGGCTAAGTGATGGAATGAGACATAGGGATTTATTGGTTTTTTTTCATCTATAGGTTGGGCAGGCAGATCTTTTTGTTACTGATAATGTGTTCTAAATACTTGCTTAGTATTTAGGTAATTAATCCTCTTTCTTCACCTTCTAGATGAGTTCCAAGTTTAGTATCTCTGAAGTGGTGTTCTTAGTGTTTCTTAAGCTGTGACACTTGATTGTTCTTGTAGTCTTCTGTCTTTCATGTAACCTGTTTCCCTACTTCCCAAATTTAGCAGCAGCTTGCTTCCTCTAGGGAATGGTTGTAATTGCTTGCTGTTGTTAGGAAAAACTCCTTCCTGCTCTGAGAAATTCGTGGTGGATGCCAGCACGTAAGGACCAGAATAAAACCAACTGGGTGTTAACACAGTTGTTCGCTTGCTAGTCCTGGAAAGCGGAAACTGATTCTTCCCACACCCAGCCTCCCTGTGCTTCACAGATCACTTCTGTTCACTATGTTTTTGTAGTCTAAGGTTTGGTATAGGTAGATGTTGCTCAGTTGCTCTGTGTCATTTTCATAGAGGCACTGGTAATACGTATTTGTCTGTTGTTGGGACACCCTGAAGATTAATTGATTTGCAGGATGCTAAACGAGTGCAAAGTAAGATTTTACTCGATGAATGAATGTCACGAGTCTGGGGTAGTTCGGAGACGGCTTAGTTACAGCACTGAGGTAGAGAATATTTGACTTTACATCACTGAGTTTATCTCCCTGTGTGCCTTTTTTAGGTAGGTGCTTTTTTCTTTTTTTTGATCACACAAATTAGTTAGATATCTCTAAGGAACTCATAGTTCAGTTTCTCCTTTGTAGAGTGTTTGTGGTTTTCTCTGTCTTATATCCAAGAAGATAATTTTAGGCTGCCACTGAAAGCTGGAACTGAAAGGAAGGATCTTGGAGTTAAGTCTTCAGAAAGAAGTGAGGACAGAACTGAGACAGAAAAAGTCTGCCATGAGCTATGTACTTTGTCATTCTTGTTGGTTACCTCTGGCTGGCTGACATTGCTCTCACATAATTGTAGTCACCTTTTTTTTTTCGGTTTCTCTTTTTGTTTCTTTCCCTATTTACTCATTAATATTTCCTTCCCTGTGCTTTTTATAAAAAGTTGAACACTGCCTTAGGGTAAAACCAGGACTAGGTTTTCAAAGACTTAGCCTATCTTTGTTCAGCTTTTTCAGCCTTGCCACTTCTGTAGAGCTTAGTATAATCCATGGTAGTCAGTCCTGAATATTCTTACACCTGGACCAGCTTTCACTATCGCAAGTAATCCTGCTGGTCTGAGCGGAGTTCCTTATGGGGAAATATTAAATAAAGCCAGGGTTTTCCCATCACTCAGTTCAGGCCCGAATCAGGTGCACTGAAGTACTTAATGTGATGCAGAGACATAAAATGCGAGGAACTGTGTGATCTGGTTTTGGACTCCTTTAAATTATTAGCATGCCAGCTGTGGGGTATGTGGTAATGTGGAAGACTGGCTTCTCAGCAGCAGGTATCCAAAGTTCACCCAAAGAGGAGACTGCTGACATGAGGAGCTTTTGGAAGTAATGGAGGTGGTATCTGAAATTAATATGAAATACTATTTCCTCATATATCACAAATAATACTTTGATCAATTTTAATGTAGAGAGAACAGAAAAGTTACCCATGGGGTCCATTAAAAATGTGGTCAGTGAACCTATTGAAGGACATGAGGATTATCACATGATGGTAAGTAATGTCTCTACTTTAATAATACCCATTCTAATTACTTCATGCAAATACACAGAAGTAGGGCTTTTAAAATGGAGCAAGCTGGAGATGGATAGTAATACCAGCCTCCTGTGTTGTGGAAGGTGGGAATGTGGACGTGGTCTGCTGTCACACTAAATATTGTGGGTGGCATATTGAGTATCCGCCACTTTGTGGAAATCTGGGCTGGTTTCACACAAACATTAAGTGCTTAAGCATTATTTCATATCTTCTGTCTTGTGACTGTTAAAACAGTAAAAATACTCCATATAGCTCATGATTTCTTAATGTGAGTGATGTTTTCCTATATCTAGTTTGATTTCTGGTTTCTGTTGTATTTATATAAACAACAGGCCATGTTGGATGTTAAAAAAAAAAATAGTGATTTGATGCTGTAATACGTAATTTTCTGAAAAACTGGTGTTGGGTCTAGAAAAGTAACACATTCAAGAGGAGAGCTCTACTAATTCTACTGAATTTTTGGCTGTTTCTTTTAATCTGTGGGGTTTTTTGCGGTCTTGCTTTCCAAAGTACAGTAACTAACTTTTAATGTTGAAGCTAGCTCCTTAGGTAAGTCTGTTTCCTTCTTCGGGAGAAGAAAGGGGAAATGTTATACCTTAAAACTATTGTCTGCAGGAGGGCACTGGTCCAGTCTTTGTCCAAATATGTGATTTTTGATCGCGCGTGTAAGAAAATGTCTTCTCCGGAATATGCTACGATAAACTTTTATCCTAGAGCAAGGGTAGAGGTTATTGGCATGCCATGGTGCTCCTCTTCCTAGGTCTACTGACGTAAGTTGAGAATAGGACATTATGTCTAAATACAAAATTCTGTGAAATTTTACAACTATGAAAACATGGTCATTGTCTTACTTGGTTCCTGTCTGCCTTCTCAACTCTGTGCATTCTGGTCATTTCTTTAGAGACTTTTGAGTTATGCTTCAGATTCTGTCTTCCAGAGTAATTTCCTCATGTTCTTGAAACTGGGCCAAGAGTTTTCGTTGCTGCTATGGTATCATAAAAGGAAAGAGCTCATCATTTTAATGGGTACTTTGCAGTTCTTGTTTCTCTGAGGAATGCTTGCCAAATATCTGTAGTGTGCACCAGGTGTTCGAAGGAGGCAGTAGGTATAACAGACTTGCCTGATTTTGTAGTGGATAAGCTGTATCTGTCCATTGGTATAAGCTGTTCTGTTTCCCGTTTGTAAATGTTGTCATTTTTAACTTTGCAGGCGTTTCAGCTGGGCCCAACAGAAGCATCTTACTACTGGGTCTATTGGGTACCAACTCAATATGTTGATGCAATCAAAGACACGGTGCTGGGAAAGTGGCAGTATTTTTGAAAGCACGCTCACCTCTGGCACAGGAAAATGACACAAAACTAAGGACACTGCTGGGAGAGGCCTCCAACATCCCTGGATGTGATAGTCCTGGAACTTATTAATAAAATATGATAACGAGGCATTGATGGAAGCCAGAGGTGATGTTCTTTCACCATTAGTTTACTTTTAACTTAAAAATTTCACCATCCCTTTTCTGCAGTCAGCTTCAACCATATTTAAAGCAAATACAGTGGAAATCAATAAATCTTAATTCGCAAAATATTGTGTGTAATACACTTAAATCTGCTGAGAGTTGATCTTCCAATTTAGTTTAAAAAATATTACAATGTATTATTGAGGCTTTTTTACGTGGTTTGAACAAAAATATTTTCATAATCTTTCAGTTACAAGCGTTAGACTTAATTTAGTTACTTGGTTGTGACTGAGAATTTCAGAAACAGTTTTTTAAAAATAAACTTTAAACAGTATGCAAAATTGATGTTTAGTAAGCCATATTCTGCTGGCCCTTTTATTTCAGGTTTGATTCTTTGGTAGCAAAACTTTTTTCTTTTAACCCAAAGATGCNCCCCCCCGTTTTCTTTTTTTTTTCAGTACTAGAAGCTCTGGGTTGGTACTCTGTGTAGCATGTTTGGAGCAGATGGATACCGCTGTGAATGTTTTGTAGTAGCAACTGACCCGGGGCTGCCTACTGTCCCCTTTCACGCCATGTTAGTTGTTCCCCTCCCATCTGCATACCTCTCTGCTCCTGCTCTGCCTCCTGCCCCGGGGGTGCTACATTTTAGGAGCATTTTCTTGTTCATGCATGTTGCAGTCCAGAATCATTTTGCAGCTGTTGCGATGAATCTTACCTGTTTGACTGAAAAAAGCTCTAGAGAGCGCTGCATAATGCTGCCAGGCGTGAGCGGGGTGAAGCAGTGACACAGATCTTGCAAAGGGATTGAACCGGAGAGACCTTCCTGCCTTGTTTGGGGGTGGGGGGAGCAGAGAAGAGAGAAGCTTGGATGCTGCTTTGGATCCTGAATAACTGCAATAGTCTTTTTTGTGACCTGGATTTGAAAATTTATAGTGATCTTATTCAGTGAATCTTGCCAAATTCAGAATATCTGTCCAGCAACTATCTTTTGAAATCTAAATCGCCTTTCAGCTTTTCTCTTGCTCAAGTTTACAGGCAGTTCTTGGATCTCGTCCTGTCTGAAATAACGCTCCTCACCTTTGGTTTGTGACATTCTGCGTGTCATCTCAGCAATTCATGTGTCATTTATCTCAGGTTTTCTGAATGGACCTTTCAGTCCTGAAAAGGTGCACACCCTTAACAGATTGTATTGTGCAGTCAGACTGAATCAGTCTTGCGCTGTGTTAAACCTGCATCTAACAGATCGCTGTTCTTTTTTTAACACTATAGGCTTGACGTTGCTCAATGCAAGTAGCTCAACATTTTGTGAAACTCCTGGAGCAGCAGCCTTTTAGGAATAGCTGATCTTAATATATTCCATGTCCATTTTTTACTTTCCTTGAAACAGCCCAGTTGAAACTCAGCAGGTGCAAATTCCCAAATGAGTATTTATTTTATTTTTATTTTATTTTATTTCAGAGACTGGGAAAAGCGTTCACTTTATGGTACGCGTTAAGATTACGTATTTACCTGTAGACTCTTGATAGCAACATAAGCAGCTTTTGGTTTGTATTTTCAGTTAGAACATTCATGCAATATGAATTTTAAAGGTGTTTCATACCCTACATATAAACTAGTGATGTGCTTGTTACTCTTGTAGCTTGAGATATTTCCTTTCTGTATACAAGCCACCAGCAGTGTGTCTTGACATAGATGCATTGAGACAGGAGCTCTTCCTGCGGCAGTGCTGTCAGCTCCCTGGAACAGCTGCCTTCCGACGCTCCGAGCAAGCGGGTGCAGGTGGTGGGGTTGCTGTGAGTCAATTGGAGATAACGCTAGAAATTAAATGCAGCTACCACACTTCTTATTTTCTCATTGCCAGTCCTGGTGTTGAGGCTTAAATTTAAAACTCAGTACCTGCTGGAAAGCGTACGCACTACAGTGTAAAGAAAATTGGTGACGATAGCTTCTTCTGTCACTTGGGGTCACCTTTGCACTCGTTATCTTGCTCGTTTTGTGGTTATCAGCTCCCAATTGCTGCTTGACTTGCTTGGACCTGTCTGTGCATTTGTCTGTATTCCATTTTCCCTTCCTATTCTTTTGTTTGCTTGCTCCTTGAGAGGGCATGTATCTCAGTTCCAGCTCCTCCCCAGAGTTCCTGCGGCTTCTGTGCTCGGTGCAGTGACCCGGGTGAGTACGCTCTGCTGCTAGCGCTGAGGGAGGGCAGATATCCGATCTGCCGCTGCCGAGGCAAGAAGGGCACCTTGGGCATGGGGTACAGAGCCGTATTTAACATTCCTGTCTGCTCCTTTCCCGAGGGCACGATTACGCTGCATCCTGTGCCAGGTACAATCAATCATCTCAAAAGAAACTGAATATAAAACCTCTTGGTTACAAAGCAGTTTTAAAGATAGAGAAGAAAATACTATAAACTAAGAAAATGTGATCCTGTTTAGGTGCTTCTTTTCAAGTCGGATTTGATTTGAAAAAGGAAATTGTTTTACTCTTTTGTTCTGTGTGCAAAGCTTGAATTAAAATACAGGAAAGTGATACTTTATGTAAAATGCTTTAATTGGTGTTTCTTGGCTTAATATAGTAGGTTGCTTGGGGGTCTGTTGAAATGAATATTCCAGTTGAACTTAGCAACACCGCTGTTAAGGTCCTTCCTCTGTCAGAATGATGTGGAGCTTTTTCTTCTGGTATATACCGATTTTTCCAAGGCAATTATTGACATTAACTAGTGATCATTAACATCTAAGAGAACACCATCTCTTTAGTTGGATAGTGTCACAGCTTGCCTGACTGGGGAGCCATTTGCTAGCCTCTCTCTTGACTTTGGATTTGACTCTGTGATACCTGTCATCGTCTCCAGGGCAGATTCAGCATAACAAATGGTCCCGCGGAGGAATTTGGCAATTAGACCTCGGTAGGACACAAGCGTTGTGAGTAAAGTGCAAATATAATCAGTACTTTGAGTTGGCTGACAAAAATTGTTTTGAGATCCAACATGTAGTCTTCTGTAGGAAATTTATGGTAACATCTGGTGATTCTTGCGCAAAAGTTTTTCAGTTAAATTGCAACTTAACAATGTCCGTTCAACGGAGATTGCTTCCCTATTCTCTCTATGTGTAATTCCTGATGAGCTTCTTGGGGTGCAATTCCTTATGAAGTTGTATTGAGTGCTTTGCTGGGTTTACTAGTCGGGGATTAAAGCATCCGTAACGCAAACGTGGCTTTCCACAGGACAAAGCCGGTGTTTCCCACGCCGCGCTGGCGGCTGCTCCCAGCGCCTGGGCAGTATGTGGCTCCTCGCTGCCATCCTGCCAGGGGGGAGTCCTGCTGCAGCCCCTGAGCTCTCCGGACGCCGTTCGATGGCGTTGCGTCTCGCAGCTCACCAGTGTGCTGTCCCTTTCCCTTCTCCATGCCCAGCGCTGTGGGTTTCTTCTCTCCTTGTCCTGAGTCGAGTGTTCTTTCCTTCTCTGCTTGTGCATCCCAAGTATAACCAGTTCCTGGATTAGTATTGCATTAGGAATGCAAAAGTACATCACTAAACCTTGTTTGGGTTTGAACGGAGACAGTATCTTGCATGAAAATCTTGTATTACTTGCAAGTTTTTCATATCAAGTTTAAGAATGAAGTAAATCATCAATTTCCATTAATGACACTGATGAGAAATGTGTAACTAAAATAAGGATGGTATGATGACAGAAGAGAAAAAGTGATCTGAATTCAAAGATAAGAAGCTGTTAACACGCAATACGTTATAACTGGTAACATGCGCACACAACCTGCTAAATTTTATACTTGACGCAGTTATTATCTGTTGCTTCTTCGTACTTCAAGGGCCAAAGAGAAACAATTCACTTTCAGTGACACTGTCGAGGTGCCATGCTGTGGTGGTCTGTTCCGTGCTCTCCCCTTCCTGGTCGTGGGGTTCCCGTACGAGCGCTGGTGACGCAGCTGTGCGGGCACAGGCGCAGCACGCGCTCCCTGCTCCGGTTGCTCGCTGTGCCAACCCAGTGGGGCAAGGTTTGTTTCCAGACTTTCCTTCTTTTGTTTACTTTTTCTTCCTCTGTAACTTGTTTTTTCCAATGGAACTGTTTTTAAGTTTTGTACTCCAGCCTTTCGCCATCTGATAGGATTAGGTCATTAGCATCTTGTTTTGTTAATTAATGTCCTCGTCACTGGGGGGAGGAAGGAGGGGGACCAGGAGAGCTGTAGCAAGTCTTGTATGAAACATACGGCCGTTTTACCTTGTAGCCAAGGATTCGCTTTCTGCGGCTCACGGAAGTTCACTATGTCTTATCCATATTCTAAGCAATTCATTCTTTGGTTTTGTATTAAAAAAAGTCTTAGATATTTGCATCCACTGCAGATTTATTTTAAATGGAATATGTAAGTACCATGTATTATGGTATTTTTAAATAATCTATTGCCTATTTCAGGGGAGGGGGAGATGACAAATATTTAGTCTTAGATTTGCACTGCTGGATTTTTTAAGTGTAACCTTGACCGGTTATCCTGTTGTTTTATTCTGTAAGATTAGTCTCAAGAATTAAAGTTTGATAATTAAGTATTTCTGTGTTTGAGTATTTCAACATTCAGTACGTACTAAGCTACTTCCTACTGCATGAACGACTGTTGGCAAACAGTCTGTAGTTAGCTTCTTTGTAGAAAGGTGGATGCAGGCAGAAATGCGTGGGAACCTGTGCTCGTTGTCACCTCTGACACAATGGGCACCTTTCTCCGGGGGTGGGGATGTGGGAGTACTGCTGCCATATCCCACTTCGTACAAAAAGGCTGTGAATTACGGGACAATTCTTCGCTAGCAACCTGTCCAAAACCAGTGTTTAATCTTGTTTGTATTGGGTTTGCGTGGCAAGGTTTTGGTAGCGAGGGTTGGGCTACAGGTGTGGCTTCTGTGAGAAGCTGCTGGAAGCTTCCCCCATGTCTGGCAGCCAGGGCCAGCCGGCTCCAAGACGGACCCGTGGCCGGCCAAGGCCGAGCCTATCAGCAACGGTGGTAGCGCCTCTGCGATAATGTTTTTAAGAAGGGGAAAAAAGTTGCTGCAGCACAGAAACGGCAGCCGGAGAGAGGAGTGAGAACGTGTAAGAGAAACAGCCCTGCAGACCCCCAGGTCAGTGAAGAAGGAGGGGGAGGAGGTGCTCCGGGCGCTGGAGCAGAGATTCCCCTGCAGCCCCTGGGGAAGACCATGGTGAGGCAGGCCGTTCCCCTGCAGTCCGTGGAGTTCCACGGTGGAGCAGATATCCACCTGCAGCCCGGGGAGGACCCCACGCCGGAGCAGGGGGATGTGCCTGAGGGAAGCCGTGCCCTGTGGAGAGCCTGTGCTGGAGCAGGCTCCTGGTAGGACCCGCAGATTCATGGAGAGAGGAGCCCAGGCTGGAGCAGGTTTTCTGGCAGGACTTGTGACCCCGCGGGGGTCCCACACTGGAGCGGTCTGTGCCTGAAGGACTGCAGCCTGCGAAAAGGACCCACGTTGGAGCAGTTCATGAAGGACTGACTGTCTCCTGGGGGAGGGACCCCACGCTGGAGCAGGAGCAGAGTGTGATGAGTCCTGCCCCTGAGGAGGATGAAGCGGCAGAGACGACACATGATGAACTGACCCCAACCCCCATTCCCCGTCCCCCTGCGCCACAGGGAGGGGTAGGTAGAGAATCCGGGAGTGAAGCTGTGCCCAGGAAGAAGGGATGGGTGGAGGGAAGGTGTTCTGAGATTTGGTTTTATTTCTCATTACTCTACTCTGGTTTGATTGGCAATAAATTAATCTTCCCCAAGTCGAGCCTGTTTTGCCCGTGACTGTAACTGGTCAGCGATCTCTCCCTGTCCTTACCTCGACCCACGAGCCTTTCGTTACGTTTTCTCTCCCCTGTCCGGCTGAGGAGGGCAGTGATCGAGGGGCTTTGGTGGGCACCTGGGGCATCCAGCCAGGCTCACCCCCCCACACTGTTCGAAGCTGTAGCTGTCCTTGTCCCGCTGAGCATGCTCAGCTCCAAGTTACACGTGTAGGCAGCTTGTTGCGATGTTGTAAGTCCGGTTTGCAGTTAACAGCCCCAAACAGCTGGGGCTTGGGGAAAGCTGCTGGAGGGGGGTGTACAGCAGACTCGGCTTTTTAACGCTTAACCCATGCTGCTCCTGTTGGCTACGGGCTTTAGAAACTTTGTCTCCCCCCCCCCATTTAAAAAAAAAAAAAAAAAAGTCTGAGGTAGTTCACTCGTGTTATCACTGAAATAAAGGTCAAGATCTCTGATGTGTGGTCCACCTACTGCATGCAAATTGGCAAGTGCTCGTTCAGTTTAATGTCTAGGTGTGCCCTGGCTGCAAGGGGCAATATCATAAATCGGGGTGGGGGGAGTTGGACCCCCCTGAAAATCCCTTTCACCTCCCGTTTGTCTTTCTGGGAAGAGCTCTTTCATAAGCAGCAGTGCGCTGCTCTTTCTTGAAACGAAGGTGAGGATCATTTACAGTGGGTTGGTGTGGAGGGCGGCGGGAGCGGTGCGGGGGGA
>VYZV01005468.1:25279-35373 GCA_013401275.1 Pandion haliaetus | reverse complement strand
GGGGCCGGGCGGGTGATGGCGGGGGGCCAGCCCGGGCCAACCCAGCCCCTGTCGCCCTTCTGTGCCTCCGCGGCCCGGGGACGGGCACCAGCTCTGCCGAACGCCTCGCTCCCGGCTCCGCTGTCCCCTCGCTGCGGCTGCTGCCACGTCCCCAGTCCCCCACGGCCGCTCGGGGCCTCCCCAGCGCCGCTGAACCGTGACCTGCGGTAACGTCTCCTCTCCTTTCCTCCTCCCCGGGTCCGCAGTGCTCTCTGATCCTGACTGTAAGATCCCACTCTTTTGCTCCTAACAAAATTGTCTAGTTTTATTGTGTGATGCTTTTCTTGGACGGGCTTTGCTGGGAGCCCTTTACACATATGACATTTTTTCTCACAGGTTCTAGAGATAACATATCTCCTAGTGCTAGCAAACATGAAACCTCTCAGTTACAGACTAAAACCTGCTTTGATCTCGACACAGAGAAGAAAACGTCTGCCACATTTAAACACATTCTGGAATTCTCCAACAATGAGGTTAGCCTGCAGGACAGCTCACAGGCAGAAAGCGTACAGGCTAGCCAGGAAAACCTGTGTTGTGGAATGGTTAGACCTGCCCCTGCGGAGAAAACACCCCAAACCTCCAGAAGCTTGATGAAGCTGAGGAGACGGACGAAGGCTCTGGTGTCGGAGGAAAGGGAAGCAGTACGTGATGTGCATCTAATCAACACCGATGAAATGGTGAAAAATCAAATTGCTGGTACAGAGGAACTTCGGTCACCAGTGTTCAGGCGAAGCGGCCTCTCGAACACTGAGGAAAACTCTCGAAGAGCATCCAGACCAGCACTTGTACAGAGAGAAGAAAACAGTTCCACTCCTCCCGATGCAGCATTAGGAGTTGTACAAGACATGCTTGAAGACAGTGTCCCTCCAGGAGTGCCTGAGCTGTTCCCCTGTGCACTGAGTGACAGCAGCGATGTCTGGCAGCCTGAGTCCCCAAGTGCTGTGGCCACGTCTGGTAACCGTGAGCCTGCATGGCCGTGTTCAGAGGACGGTGGCTCTGTTTTACTGGAGACCAGTGGTGATGGAGGAACAGAATCCTCCAGTATAATAAAACAAATGGACGGTGGGAGTATGTGTGAAGATCAGGGAGAATTACATAGGCTCTTGGATTTAATGTCAGAAAATGAAGTATTGCCCGCTGGCAGAAATAACGATATCATTAACGACAGCAAAAGCCATGAAGGAGATCCAAGTGACACTAATAGCTTAAATCTCTTTCCTACAGATCTTGCTCTGGGCAATGTTGAAGAACGGTTGGAGAATCAACAGCTTGAAATTCAGTCAAAACTTTCTCACCCAGAAAAGGTGACTACTCCTGACAGTGCACTGAACTCTTGCACAGTGGTTGAAGGGCTTCTCTTTCCGCTTGAATACTACGTCAGGACAACTCGACGCATGTCTAATTGTCAAAGGAAAGTGGATCTCGATGCTGTAATTCTCAGCCAGCTGGGCAGAAGCAAGAAAGGCCAGCGAAGTAAGTGCAAGCAGAAGGATGCAAATCCAGATTGGCCCTCCCAAGAGAGAGTTGAAAATGATTTGGAGTCGGGGGTCACACCGTTCCCTTTTCTTGGTGCAGAAAATGATCCGGCAAATTCAAGTAGTCCTCAGAAACCTCTTCCCATGTCCAGTGGTAGCAGCACTTCCCTTGGATCGATTTCTCAAAACAGCATTGCTAGCACAAAGCAAGATCAGAGACGATCACAGAGGAAACAAAAGGGAAGAAGAAAGTCTACCTGCAACTCCCCTGTGCATCAAGTGTCACAGGAACTTATAGGGAGTTTGGATCTCACAGCAACGAGGAAAAGCAGTAGTCTACTGTCAAATGAGTGTCAGAGCGAAAAGGAAAACTGTGAGGCCAGTCTTGAAAGATCATCTTCAGATGAGAGAAGGTTGTCTGCTACTGCTGCTGCTCTTGGGTCTGGAGAGACAGAAGTGACTGGTGCTATACAGCCAACGAGTGCTGATCCTCCTCCTGGAGGAAGCCAGGTGCTTGGCAAATGCCGCAAGACTCTGTTAGAACAGGTTCAAAGTCCTCTTCAGAACAGTGATCCTCTGAACCCAGGGAATGAAACTTTTGCCAGCCATATAGGAGATCTGGAAGCCAACTTAACTGTGTGTGAGGCTGGTAAACATCCAGTGGAGCATGGTAAGAATCAGCAAGCGCAAGGAGCCCGCAGGGCTGAGGAGCTCCTAGCGACTAATGTCCCTCCGTACTGCTCCCTGCGTTCCTCAGCGAGACAGAGAGCCAGTCAAGTCTCAAAAGGTACTTCATCAAATGTAAGCACTCCCTAATACGACAGCCTGAGAGCAAGGCAGGGAAACGTCCCAGTGAGTGCATGCACTGCTGTTCACGCCCTGCCACATTTTTTTTATTCAAGAAAATCTTGATATGGGTTAGCTATTATTTTTTTAAAATAAGAGTGATTTTTTTTTAAATTTAGATCATTGTGGAACCCATGTTCCTTGAACAATTCCAGAAACTTCTGCTTCAGCACAGTGATGGGGAGTGAACAGCAGTGCATGGATGAGGAGCAGGGCCAAGAACTTAAGCTGCCGTTGCTGTTGGAACGAATGTTGTGCACGCTGGACCTGATTTTCCATCAAATGGGTGTAAATCTGTTTCTCCAACTAAATCTGTGTATTAATAATTTTTTTTTTTTTTTTTTTAGTGTTGACAAGCCTGAAACAGAGAGTAGTGTTACAGTCTGAGGGTCTGTGAATATTGTGAAAAGAGAAAGTGTTGGGAGAAAACCAAACAAAACAAGCTGACCAAGCACTTGGTCAATTCTGGTAGTCTTTGGCAATGATAGTTTAGCTGAAGGCTTGATGCAGAGCAGTTGCGGAGTGTAATGTCTTTCCAGAAAAGTGCCACTTCCATGTGTTAAGATGGATATGGCTGCTCTTTTTTTTTGTTTGTTTGTTTGGAAAACAGATTAGAGTGGCACTCTGGATGAGAGATTCTGAAAAGGCTAGTTGCTGGTTATTTTATGATGTGATGTTCTCTCTTGTATTCTCGTGTGTTTTGTTTGTCTAGATGAGAGCAAAAGAGGACGTAGCTATCCAACGGGTTCAGAGGGTCCTGCTTCTCTTGGCCTCCCTGCTATGGACACCGATACTTGTGGCTCTCTCTTCTCCTTCCGCAGCTTCCAGTGGCTGGCCCCCAGACTAGGTATCAGAGATTTTCACTTACCCGATGAGGAATTTGGACTACTGAAACTTGAGAAATTAGAATCTTCCCCTGTGAATGACTTGGAGGCTTTTGTTCCTTGTGTGTTTGGAGATGGTGTGGCTTCAGAGAACACACAAGATGCACAAATGAATCCGGAAGAAAAAAGTCTCAAAAGTAATTTGATTTCACCTTTCAAAAATGGATTGCCCAAGTTACCTCACGTAGAAGGGCCAGCTTCCAAGAAGGAACTTTACACCCATGAATTGCTATTTACTCCCATGGGGACTGTCTTAGCTGGTGCTCCCACTCAGCCCGAGTCTCAGATTTCCTCATCTGTTTTCCCTGTTGTGGGTGCAACCCCAGCTGTTTTACCATCAGTACGCAGCAAGGTCTTCCCCGATACACCTGTACCTCCCTCGCAAGTGAGTATGCATTCCTCCAAAGGAGCATCTGCCCAGGTCGTGGATGATGGGGAATGCAAAGACTCTGCCATTCCACTGCACTTGGACAGCTGTGGTGCAGGATCTGCTAGAAAAGAGGAGGAACAAGGCACAACGTTTCCCTTAGAAGCTGAAAGAGGTCCCAATAATAAATCCGATGAGGCTGTGGCCTTGGACAAACATCAGCAGTCAGAGAGGAAATGGCAGAGATCCTGCAGAGCTTCTCCTGAACAGGTAACAAGCTGGCCTCTTTGCCAAGGGTACTAAGCCAGCAGTTTTGTGGGTGAATCCCCTTTTGCAGAGTCTCACCTGACTTCAGGGGAAAGACCTCTTTGCATGCTAGCCCTGCATGCTGTCTTTTAGCTGACTTAGTAAACGTTTGGTTTTCATCTGTTGCCAAAGGTCTTTTGACCTCAAGAGCAAATACTTTAAAATCCTGCTCAATGAAACTGGAGATGTGCGTTTCAGTGCTTGTTGCAGGATGCATCTTTGAAATGTGCGTATGAACAAAAGGTTTCTGGCACCCACATTGGTCTATCTTAAGGAAAATTGTCAGCTAGGATTTGGTGGAGGAGATTGACTCCCACGCGGGATGGGTACTGAGAGAACGACTTGTCTCTGAAGGCTGAGAGACGCAAAGTGGTGGTAAAAGACAATTTTCAGGTGAAACCAGGAAATAACCTGTCTGGGATCTCGTTTTTCAAAGACAGGCAAGTACAAAAACAGATGCTCCTACCATAGCTCTCCAGCAATGGCACACAGAGCAAATTCACACTCCTGCCTCATTCTTGCAGGTGCTGAACGTAATTTCAAAGTTGAATTAGCTTTCTCATTCTTTCCTTTTTTGTGCAGGAAAAAGATGTAGCAGAACAGCTGATTCCAGTATTGCTCGATGGCCTGAGAGAAGAGAGCTTGCAGCTTGTATCAAAGCTAAAGGTGGGATAACATCAGATAATTGTTTACTGAGTCAGCAGCAGCTCTTTAATACCAAGTTTCAACAAAAATGCAATAAAAAATGCAGGCTGGCTAGTTGAACAAAATAGATTGCTGTCTAATTTGATCAGTTCTGTCTTCACTTGTGGTAAGGCGTGCTGAAAGGTTAGATTGCTGTATATCTCCTTTTGACTGTTAAAGGATTTCAGTGTTTGTTTCTGAATAATGAATGTCTAAACACATGCAAGTGTCTTAACAAACAGAACTGCTGCATTTTGCTTCAGCCCCAGGTAAAATGATCTCAGCCCTTGTACCCCTGTTGCCTGCTCTGTGGCTCCTGTGGCCTCCTGTCTCCATTTCAGGCACTAACCCACCCAGTAAGGAGCAAATTTTGTGGGGGACTACGGCACTGCTAATTAAAAGTGTTGATGTTCACATCCTTCTGGAGCGGAGCCTTGATTGCACATGCCATGACCAAGGCAAATCTGCCCAGGACTGTTTGCACAGCTGAGCCATGGGCTCTTCCTCCTGCAGCGGGGGCCTTTCGCTGTCTTCTCTCTCGCAGCGGGTAGAGAAGGGTTGGCAGGCAAGGAAGCAACATCTGTGGGAAAGCCCATTGAACTTGCTAGGGGCTGGGTCACCTCTGGCTTTTCCAAACCAAAATGCAAAGTTTTGCTCCAGAAGCGAGCCTGGGGGGTTAGCATAACCAGCCAACAATAATATGGCCAAAGCTGAAAACTTTTTTACAAGGGAGAAGAGAAGGCCCTTGCTTTGTTCAGTTTTAAACTCAGTCTGTGCTACTTCAAGTCCTGTCTCCCATTTGTGCACCAAGGGAATGACTGCAGGTAGGTGGCACTCGGGGCTTTGTTGTGGCTGTGCCATGGTACCAGTCCTGTCCCAGCTCTGGGCTCTGCCGGGTCTCTGCTGTTTCAAATGAGAAGAGACTTCTGTGAAGTGAGCCAATATATTTGCTGCTCTGAGGGTGAAACCCACCAGGCATATTTTCCTTGGAGCCTTAGTGCACTTGAATGAAAATTAAACTTCATAAGCGTTAAGTTTTAGCCTCAAATTCTCATCACACTGCATGTAAAGCATTTTTCTCAGGCTGAGCCTCCAGGTTAAGTAACTGTGTCTATCAGAAGAAAATCAGCGCTGTTTTGTTTTGGACAGGATTCTTCAAGTTCCTGCGCTGTGGATGTGAGTACCATGTGGTGGGAAGCAGCGGGCTGCAGAGAGCTGTGTGTGGTGACTGCTTGTGAGAGTTCCGTCTCCCTGTGGAAGCCGCTGGCATCCGACCGCTGGGGAAAGGTCTATACTTGGCAGCTTGGAGAGGTATGAACACAATCCTTATTTCTAGAATTTAGGGCAACTTGCTTGTCCCAGGTGTTAGTTCCCAAGATACAAGGAGCTTGCAGTCTTAGGGGCAAGGTAAGTTCTTTAGGTGGCATGAATTTTTCGTTCCATCAGGCAACAGAGAAGAGTGATTTGCACTGCTGATGGAGAAGGCCAGTAGCTTGTATGGTTGCGCATTATCTGCTGGAATTTCGTACTTCGTGTACTGAATGGTGGCTGCCCTTCAGTCCCTGGCTTATGCTCTTTCCCCTTACGCTCCCTGGAGACACTTTTTTGTCTCTTTTATCCACAGGGATTGTTTAGTTAGGTAAACAGCAGCGTTCAACAGTTAATCCAAGTGTGCTTCTTCAGAGGGATCTGAAAATCAGTTCTGCTCCGTATTGTTTCACTTGAAACACTCTAAAAAATAGGAATAAAGTCAAAGGGACATTGTGGGTGACACTGAATTCTTGTTTTGCTGTCCTAGATTCCTGTAATACAGATCGTTCCTCTGCCGGACACCTGTAATCTCGTGTGTATAGCATTGGGAGATTTGGAGATTGGAGAAATAAGGTGGTGTATTTATTTCTTACTAGCGCTTTGCACCCTGAATAGCTGCAGCTTAACTTTCCTCTTGTGTAGTGGTTGAAATGATCTCCTACTAGCGTGTCACCTTCTCAGTTGCTTTAACAGTTGGAAAATATGGAAGGGATTTCTAAAAATCAACTATAAAGACTTGCTCATTCGCCCCTAGAGGTGGTAGACTGTTTAAACATGTGCCTATTTTTATATGCTATGGCATGTTTTGAGTTATGCTTCTGGTTTGAGTTATGCTTCCTTCTGTCATTAGGCGTACTTTTCTCTTCATTTAGGCTCTTGCTTTATTCTTCTGAGAATGACTCATTCAAGCAATCACTAGTAAAAACTGGAAATATAAAAGCTGTTCTTGGGCTAAAGGATAGGAGGCTGGTCAGCAGCAGCAGGACCGTGCGAGAGCAGCAAGTGGAGATAGTATCGCTTTCAGAGACCCGAAGGTGAGTCTGCTGGTTTTGGGCTGGTCTCAGCGTGGCAGGTGGAAGGAAAGTAAGGAAACATCTCAGATGTAGAAAAGTGTCGGGTTCCTCTTTCTGGAGGTGTGCTGAGTACAGAATGCATTATTTTGACTGCCTTTTCTCCCTTGCTAATCTGTTGTTCAGGAGCAAGGACGGACAGACTTTGATGCCGCCCGAAGAAACCGTTTTAGCTTTTGCTGAAGTAGAAGGAATGAGAGACGCCTTGCTTGGCACCACTGCGGCGAACAGCATTGTTGTTTGGTCAGTGCTTCCTCTGCAATTAAAGGATGTAGCTTGCGGGTGTATGTTGTGGTGGCTGTAACAGCTAGCTGCAGACATTCTGTAGGGGTGTTGGTTGGCCGCTGATTTGCCTGTGAAATGGTAATTGTCAAAGGGCCCACAGTCTGTCACTTTAACTTCTGTACAGTCGGATAGATAGGGAATGCACTATGCTGCTATAATTCCACTTGCCGTTGCATCGTGCTCATTACATCTCCTCCTGTGGCCTCTCGTCTTAGTTTGGTTTATGTGGAACCGAAACTGTGTCTGTCTTGCTTGGTGGTGTTAACTATGATTAGAAAATAGCATATAGAGGATGGAAACGCAGTCAGAATTTGTATTTTCACCAACTGCAGGAATCTGAAAACAGGCCAGCTCCTGAAGAAGATGCACGTTGGATATTCCTACCCAGCTTCCATCTGCCATCGAGCATATTCCGACTCTGTACGTACATGAAATACGGCACACAGTTTATGCACGGGCTGCACTGACTAACTGTGGTGGGGACTTAAAGGATTAGGGTTTCTAGAGTGGACTGAAATATCAGCTCTATTTAGATACACTGAAGATATTTCAAAGGAAAATAGGTTAACCAGGAGAAGTAAGCCACACTGGCTACCTCGAATTCTTGGCTTTCTGCAGTGTCGTAATAAAATGAGAGTGATGCATCGAAGTGTGTTCCAAAGCAGCAGCATCTTGCACGTGGGAAGCAGCAGTACTGTTGCCCAGTGCCGGTGCTTGGTAAGTCTCTTCCATTTCACAAGTAGGTAGCTGCCAGCGTGGTGATGGCACGCTGCTGTTGTCGGAACACGGATGTGAAGTGGTTATTATTTGCATATAGCCCCGAGGCTATGAACTGTTTAAAACCGAGAATCATACTAATGATTCTTTCTCACTTGCTTCCACCTGTGCTGTGATTCGTGATGGATTTTTGTGGTGTATCAAGGATTTGATTGTTCCCAGTGAGCATTTAACCTTTTGGGACAAGAGCGTCTTGTCCGACAATGATGGCTTGAGTCAGACTCAGAATATCTATCCCAGCGTATTTCATGCTGGCCTGGAGCTGTTCTGAGTGCCGCTGTTTGCAGCTGTCCTGGTTTGCATGGAATTCTTGTTAAATTTTAAGCTCCTAGGGATTAAAATGAGGCCCAGAAGTTTTACTTTAAATGTCGTCACCTCCTACAGCAAGTTTAGCTTTTTCAGACGGAAAGATAAGTGCATAAATCCATTGGGCCACTGAGCTGTCATTCTGCTGTACTGCATCAGCCCTTATCGGTCAGCAGCTGCTTTGGTTTTTATCTAATTTGATAAGGAAAGTAAACCATTTCCATTTTATTCAGTAAAAATAACGCATCGCTGTCCGTGGGGCTTTGATTATAGAGAGAATGTAACAATTAATTTTTGGAAAATCCTCTGGTTTCTTTTCCCCTCGTGCTGTTGTTTTTAGTGATGTATTTTTCCTCTGTGTATCAGGGCCTTCTGTTTGTGGTTTTAAGTCATCCACACGCCAAAGAGAGCGAATCCTGTGGAAACCCCGCGTTCCGCGTGATAGCGTTCAACCCCAAAACAGCCAGGAGCACGGGAGTGATGTTCTCCTCCCTCCCACCTGGGCATGCTGGAAGGCAAGTACCTCAGGGACTCCTTCGAGGTGGGGGGCGGTGGGGGGGAGAATCGCTTAACGAGCGGAGCAGCGCTGCTGGCAAGGATCCATTTGCCATCTTGCGGGCGATAAGGAGGCTGCGTCCGTCGCTGCCGTTTGTCCTGTACCTAGGCTGGAATGGGGCGAGGGTGTCGGCTGTTTCCTGCCCGTTTCCTGCGCCCGGCTGCGCGCTGACCTCCGAGCTCCCGGCCTCACCGCCCGGCGAGGGGCTCCGCCGACAAACGGGAGCGGTGATCTTCTGCGTGCTTACGCTTTTGTCTGTCTCCCCCCACAAAGCGATTGTGGAAATGCTGTAACTGGGTTCATCGGGCAAAGCCCCCCCGCCCCGGGAAGACGTCTGCAGATGAGACATTTGAGCCTCTGTGCTGTTAAAGAGCGCTGCGCTAGGTTTCTTTGTCTTAAGCGGCCGTTTGCAGTCAGATGGCCTTTGCCTTCCTACGTTTTGCGTTTTGAAGAGTAAGTGGTTAGGACTCGGTCCCGCCGTGCACTGACGTCCATCGTCATGCGTCTGGCGTGCACGGGTGTCAGCCGACGGAGGTCTTGGCTTACTGAACCGTTTTCAAGCACGTTCTGAGACCGAGGGAGGATTGTCTTGACATCCTTCCTTCTCGGGCGCGCTGAAGACACAACACGTAACGTAGGCTGGCTTCCGACAGTCGGCTTAAATTTGCTTACCGATTTGCTACGTTAAAAGCGAGGTATTTTTGAAACATGACGCGGTACAGTTGTCACAGAGAAACCGCAGCGTCGTGACCCTTCTGTCCACCACCTTAGGTACCTGGAGGGTGACGTGAAGGACGCTTCGGCCGCAGCCGTGCTGACGTCGGGAGCCATCGCGGTGTGGGACCTGCTCCTGGGGCAGTGCACGGCCCTGCTGCCCCCGGCACCCCCGGGGTCCTGGGCGCTGGCCCGCTGGGCCACCACCGGCGCCTGCCTGCTGGCCGGACAGCGGGACGGGACTGTCTGCCTGTACCGGTACCGGCAGCCCCAGCCAGGAGCGGCCTGACGGAGGACTTGGGCGCGGGGCGGGACGGCGCGGGACCCCCACCACCGCCGGGGGGCCGCGGGTGAGGGGCTGCCTGGGGCTGTGCGTGCGCTGGGGCCGGGCCCCGGGCGCCCGGTGTGTGCGATGCCATTAAACCTCTTGCCTTCGGAACGGCTCCGTGCCTGCTGCCGCGGGGCTGGGGGGGG
>VYZV01005468.1:336-16213 GCA_013401275.1 Pandion haliaetus | reverse complement strand
CCGCGCTGGCCACGGGCGAGCGGCGGGCGGGCGAGGGGTTCTGGGGGGGGCTGCGGCTGCGCCGAAGGGCCGCGGGCTGTGCCGCCGCACGTGCACCGTGGTGGAGAGAGGCGTGAGATGTGCCGATGGGCCCCCAGACACGTCGTCCCGGGGACACCCCCACCCCTTCTCAGTGCCTCTCGCGGGGGCCCGTCGGCCCGGCCGGGTGCTGGTTGCCTGGGCCGGGCTCAGCTGCCAAAAGCAGCTCGGCTGGGAGTGCCGTGGGGCGGGGGGGGCCGTGCTGTCCTGGCCCCGCTGCCCTCCCGGACAGGGTTTCGTAATGTGCCGTGGGGGATTGTTCCCGAGGAAACCACCGCAACAGCCGCAGGGCTGTGGCCAGATGTTGTTCGGTGTCATGGGCTCTGCCCCCACCCAGGGCGCGGGGCTGGGCCCTGCCCGGTGCTGTGAAATTTGGGTGGAAACCTGTGATCTGTGCTCGCAGTGCCGTCGCTGGGGTCGTGGGTGCATGTGCACCTGTGGCTGTGGATGCGCGTGTGCCCCGCAGGGTCCCGGGCGCTGCCGCAGCCACCCTGCCTTGCCCCGCAGCTACCGGCGGTTCTGCCGGCTGGACGACATCTCGGCCCAGTACTGGTCCCGCTCCTGGCTGCCCTCGGCCAGCTCGCTGGACAACCCGGCCTTCAGCAACTCGGAGGAGCTGCTCCACTTGCAGATTTTGGACAACGGCTGCTGCAGCTGCCGGGAGGACTCGGGCATCACCGGCAGCGCCAAGCAGCGCCCTGTGCCGCCTGCCCGCCCGCCGTGCCGGCCCAGGTAGAGCGCGGTTTGTCAAGCCCGTGTTGCAAGGTCTCGTCTTTAATTTGCTCGGTGGGAAGGGGTGAAGCGGAGAAGCAGGGGGGTGGTTTGGGGCCACAGCGGCCTGCCCTGGCAGCTCTGCTTTGCAGCCAATGCCCAGCCATGTGCTGGCCTCCCTGAGCTTATCAACAGCACCGGGGAGCTTCAACACCGCAGCATCCTTTGATGCTCAAGGACAAGTAAGTGGTTTCTTCTCCTCCCACCCCATGTAAGGAGCGTTGTGTGCCGGGGACTGGTTTAACAGGAGAAGGGTTCACAACTGCAGGAAAGAGTGTAGTTGTGTGTGTGTATGAAAGTCTTATAATCAGCTTCCAGGGGTGTAAATGGAAAAAAGGCCCTGGAAGTTTCCAGTTTCATGATCAAAGGGCACTACAGCCGGGGACACCCCCAGCTGCGGGCCCTGGGGCTGGGCGAGCCGAGAGCACAGCCACGGCTCGGGAACGACTCCTGTCACTGCTGCGCTGGAGCTCAGCGCTGCTGTGGGGACCTGGGAGCGTGTTTGCAGTCGGACGCAGTTAGTCCAGCGAGCACATCATCCGCTGGAGCAAAGTACCCGCGAGCAGGGTCCTGCGCCTGAGGTCCCCAGGCTGCTTCATCAGCAACAGCCTGACTCTCCTGCCCTCCTCCCCCTTAATTACCAATGACTTTTCTTCCCAGTTTCCATTACGACTGGGACACAAGCTCTAGCAGCATGAACGACCCCATGGTGGACTCGGGAAAAGCCAGCGATATCTCAGTGTCGAGTTGGCCCATGGAGCCCATCCCGTGGACACCTTTTCCCCTCCTCCATCAGCTTTCCAGGCAGCGACCGGTGAGCAGAGCGTGCCACAGAAGTGGCTTTGGCTTGTGCGTACGGGAGCGCTGGAGGGGCCGTGCCTGCTCCATCCCCAGCGCTGGTGTGCAGGCGGGGTGCAGGCGCCCAAGGCTGCACCCTTTCTCACTCCGTTCTGGGGAGGGTGACAGCGGCAGCGGAGGGAGCCTCCGAGGGAAGTGCTGGGAGCCATCGGCTCCACTCGGGAGTACAAGATGAAATCCCTCTCTCCGCAGCACAAAGCCAGACGGCCTCATTCGTACTGCGAGGGGATGGAGCTGGTCAACCTTGAGAGGAGCTGGACAGCCTGAAGACCACAGACCAAAATACAGGCAACAAGGTTCAGCTTTTAAAACCAACCACATTTTATTTCCACGTAACAAGCTCAGTGAAGGAATTTCAAACACTTTGACAATACAATCAACGCAGGTGTGATGTCAGTTCAGCTCGAGGCAGAGGCCTGAAAGGTTATCTGCCAACGTTTTCACCACTGTTTTGGACCAGACTTCAGAAGCCAGCTTTGGCTTGGGACAGCGTATTTCATAGTAAGTAGTTACAGATAAGTGTCTAGTAACACACAATGCTGGCATCCAACAGAGTTAATGACTTACATCCGGCAATTTGAAAATAAAGTCTAACAGATTTTTGAAGTCACATCATACTATGTACATATATGGTCTGCCCTACAGCCATTTCAGAACAAGCTAAGCCACTGTGAAAAGTGAAATACAAATTAAGCGCTGCTGCATTGTTCATCATGATTAATGTAAATGAGGTATAAATTTAAACACCAGTACGTTTTAAGCATTAAAGTTTATTTTCCAAAATGCTCTCCTTATTTGCAAGTGTCCTCTTGAGCATCTAGCTGGGCACAAATGGTGGGGTCATTTGAAAATGGGCATTTGAAGTATACCGAGAGGATGAGGGCAACAGGATCCCAAAGGTGCTCGAATAGAAAAGGAAAAGCAAGCTGCAGTTCTCTACGCTTATATTCTCATCTCATAGTGGGCACATTGAGGGAGACTTTTGCTAGAATAAAATGCAGATCTGTTCATAAAAAAAATCAGTTTGCTAAAAGAAAATCAAACTATGGGAATACAGAGCTATCATATCATTTGATATTTTCATTGTATAGAAAACAGCCTACAAATAAAGTCACAAAAAATAGACAGTTATATGCTGAGCAGCCAAAAACATCATGATTTATTAATATCTGGAGAAACTTCATAATTCAAACACAACCAAACTGTACATTTTACAATCACATTCTATTTGTAAACAGTTAAAAGCCACTGACTTCTTTTGCATCTTCGGACACAAACAGTTAGAATCAAGGCAATGAAATGATGGCGATTTCTGCACTGTTAAAATTTTTACCCTTGCCTAGTCTTTAATCCAGTGACTAGACAAGCATTATATAATACCTTTTGTGGCAAAAAGATGTAACTCGTTACTTTTGCAAGAAAGTATTTGCGAGAACTTTTTAAACATTTAAAACTTTTATACAACAAACAATTCTGTAAGCCCAATAACTTGGTTACAGTATGCATAGTTACTCAGTTCGGCTTTAAGGTACGACAGTTAAACGTTAACACAGTCACAAGAGCAGAAACAGAGCCACTCGATGGGATTACAAAAAAATTGTATAACTACAGATTATTAGCAAACCACCACCACTCACTAATAAAAAGACAGCGTCAGAAAGCAGTATGTCAAACTCCAGCTTGAAGCATTTTTTTTTGGCAGAGAAAAGTCTTACAGAGCAATAAGTATTATCAGTGCTAAAAGTTGAGTTTTTTTTCCTATAAGAAACTACAAGGAGTTTTTACTGGGGAACTGGTTTTCCTGAGAGCCATGCTCTTTGATTTAGGATACAGGAATAGAAAACAAAAGGACATGGCCAAACACTGTTCATTATTCCCAGAGATAGAAAGCATCTTTTTCATTCTCAATTTTTTTTGTCTTTTTAAAAATTTTTAAAATGATGGAAGAGTAAACATTTTTCTCAAAAAACAAAAAAAATATTCTGTAAACAAGAAGGTCCCAACATGGGCACCCCCAAAACAAAATTGAAAGCCTATTGAAAGTGCAGGACCCCCCTGGCTTGCAGGCTGGGTTGCAAGTCACAGCTGTGGCCACAGTTTTTTAAACTGTAGAGCTAAATTCTTTAGTTTTATACATGAAAAAACTGGTGCAATACTTTCATTCATAATCCTAAGTCAGTATCATAACTTGATCTTTAAACGCCACAATACCACAATAAGGTAGGCATACATCAAGGCATAGTAGAGAGCGCACACTGTTTGTTAAGAACATCCTTGAGTAAACATTTACACGTGAACTGCTGCCTCCCCGATATTGCCGATTAGACAGAGAGAACATCATTCAGTGCAAAGTTAAAAAAGCTCATACTCCAACATTATCAGCAAAATGCAAAAAAAAAAAAAAAAAGAAAAAAAAAAGGAATTCAAAGAATAAACATGATGAATATACACAAATGAGCTCATTCCAAGCAGTTTTATATGGATAGCACTATCTGGAAGTGTAAATATATACCTTTTCACATTATAATATTGGCCTGCATGATTCAAGTATTCAAACTGATATGTTTTGGGCTAAAACAAAGTGGAAAATGTGCAGAAAGTAACTGTTTCCACAGGTGACCCCCTTGCTGTAGGTGAAAAGTCCAAATTAGTGCTGCTTTGTTACATCTTGAGGTCACAGTTTGTTAGTTGAAAAAAGTAAAAGGTTACATGGACTCTCCACCTCCACCTAGGTGGTCAACAGAAAGGAAAGCGTTGATGGGGGATGGGCTGCTAATTCCCCTGGTGTCATTGCTGCTCGGGGTGCCCCACAGGCTCGTGGAATAGTTGGGGCTCCCCCAAAGTGAAGTGCCATGAAGGTCTCCACTGCTAGTTCCCGACAGCCCAGCACCATTCCAGTGATTTAGATCATTACGGTTTGAGAACGAATGGGAACCGTCAATGGATCCAAGTCGGTTCTGGCTGGATCCGAGAGATTGCCAGCCAGGAGACGGAGTCAGAGACTGGCCTTGTGCAAAGAAGCGACTAATCTCCTCTTCACTGGCAAACTCAGCAAGAATAGTAGTGTTCCCTAATACACACCTGTGGAAGGATGAGAAGAGCACGTTTTAAACAAAGAGACTGTCTTTCTCTTCACCTCTGTGCTAATAAACTACTCCAGACAGACACCTTGGCATAATCCTGTTAGATGTTAAGCTGGCACTGAGAATCCTTGCATCCCTGCCTACAAAATGCATTTCAAACCCAATAAAACATTTACAGCTGTTTAAAATTTACACTAAAAAAAAGAAAAAGAAAAAACCCCAAAACTTACATGTGCAGAGATTTTTGTGCCTTCACTACCTCTTCTTTTGAACTGTAACGGACCAAAGCATTACCATGTGGGAGGTTAAGGTGGAATGTTATTAGTGGACCGTGCTGCATGCACAGAGTACGCAGGGTTGAGCCATCAATCTAAGGATGAAACAAATGCAGAACGTGAGAACAACCTGTACAAAGCTTGGACTCGAGCAAGGGGTGGCTGCTCGAGTCACAGAGCCGCCTACTGGCCCGCTCTGCCCGTACCATGCCTGTCTGTGTGCTCCAGCCTTACCTGAGGTGTAAGGTTTTTTAGAACAAGCCAATTTGTTATTCTCCCTGAGCTGCTCTCACCCCAGCTTGAACCTGAATGAGGGAAAATAAAGGAGTCAGTGCCCTGCAACACTGAACACCGGGTTATTAGGAAGAGAGCACAAGAAGCTGCATGGCAGCTGACGGGAGCATCCACAAATAAGAAAAACTCACGTACTACTAATCTTTTCCAGACTTAAAACCATTAGAAGGCCACTTTGGGATGGTATAGGACTTAATGTCTGTATCTACTCACTTTATTTACTTTCCGAAGCATTTTGATCATGTAAAAACAGTCATAAGTAGCTACATTGTTGTCAGATAATCATAATCGAAGCAAAACTACAAAGATATTTGTTTTGACTCTTGCTGCAAGCTCAGAACAATTTTGAAGCCTGTCTGAAGACTCCCTGTGCTATCATGATCTAATTCATTACAGTATGAGCCACTCTGTGAAAAATGCTTAACAGGCAACTGCACAGATGTCAAACTCGGAAAGCGCTTGGAGAGATGGTTCATGCTAAGGACAGAAAAAACATTAGTGCCATCCATGTTACCACTGCATACCATACCTAGCCCTTCCCCCGGTTTTATTCAGTAGAAAGTCTGCCGCAATGCAGTTTAGGATATATAGACCACCTTTTGCTTTTGGCAAGATAAATGGTACAGATGTTAGCTAACAGTGACAGATTATCTAACCAAATGCACAGGAGACTCCCTAGCTTGATAATAAAACAAAATACCTCCATACACAAAAAGACATCCTTACCAGGGGTATATCTGGCATCAGAATTTCCCCATCCTCCACCCAAACGAAGGGAATTATCCCAAGTGGACAACGGTGGTTTCTGGCCTGTTAGCCCTGGAGGTGGGCGGGACGGAGCAGTGATGCTTTTAGGTGGCAAAGGGACCTTCCACAGCTCATGAGCCAGAGAGGTGTTAGTGACTGATCCAGGAGACCATGTTGATTTGGAATCACTGTTTCTGGCTACTAAAAGACATACAAAGACAACCATAATCACTATGCTGCTGGAACTGCCACCTTGCTACAAATAAAAGCTGCTAAATTAAGTGTAAAATCAAAACAGCTACTTTGAAAATTAGAGAAGTTACCACCCAGACGAGACCTCAGGACTACTTTTTATTAACATTTAGTATCCTCCTGAAGCACATGAAGGGGAAAGAAACACCACCTCAGAGCAAGATAAGCAGACATCACCTGAAGTGCTTTGTGCTGTACTGCTGAGGGAAACATTGTAGTTGGAGGCACGAATGGATGACCAGGCACTAGTTGAAGGCAGCGTGGTGTTCAAAGATGAGGATGACCCTGTAATAAAGACAGAAGTCGGTCACAACACAGTGCATCACAAACGCAATAGAGGCATGACTTGTAGTCCAGAGTGAACGCGTCTGCACAGTCAGACAAGGGACCTCCTCCGCTCCTCTCGGTCCTCATCCTTGATGCAAAGGCATGTGGTGGCAAGCACGCTGAACAGCAGGAAGCACCCTGCACTCATTGCAAGCAAAGCTCGTTACATTACTGCAACAGCTACATTGCCAAGTTTTGCTTGCCTACTTTCAAACACACTGCCTCTCTGTGCACAGAATTACATCAGAATGCAGACCAGCAGCATTCGCTCGCTCTACCCACATTCTTGGAGTATCTGTTGCATTGCACCAAGTAGCAGCACTTGAGCCAAAGATGAGCTTTTCAGCCGTGAAATCCACAATACAAAAGATAAACAAGGAAATGAGCAAGTAGCAAACACATCTCCAAGTAAACAGTCTCTCTGTGTGACCGAAGGAAGTTTAGTACACAACTAGAAAACGCAGCATCTGAACATACCACTGTTCCTGTCCCTGAGGTGGTCAACTTCCCGCACAGTATTAATTGAGAGATTGTTTATGACACTGCCAGGAGTGACGTAAGGGTCAGTTTCAGGGTCGATGTTTGGATAACCTTTCCATGGCTCACCAGGACGAAACTCTAGGAATAGGGATTCAGAAAAGAGGCTTATTTTGATCCTTTTTTTTAAAAGGAAACAGCTGTCTAAACAATACATCTCAACGACTGAAAATCCAAAACCTTTTAAGCATTTAATTGACTTAATTTTGTCTTATTTTCACTTTATTCACTTCATTTCTAGTTTTTCTAGACCTGCCTCAGGGTAAAATCTCAAAGCAGGGAGACATACTTCTCTTTGTACAATGAAACTACTGCTCTCAATTTCCATCTGCTAAAAACACACCCTTAATGCTTTTCTGTAGGCTGTTCCCTGTCCCCTCTACATGTAGTGACCAAGGAACCCAGAAGAAACACAGCTGAACAGCAAGAACCGTGCAAAGAGCAAGCACTGGCGTTGCGTACCTGGTGGCCAGTTAACACTGCTAGAGCCATTAGGCGATTTGGCACGGGGCCAGCCATCCCCAATAGATCCAGGAGGACTGGCTGGTGAATTACTGCTGTTCATAAAGTCATATGGAACAAATGGAGACTCTTCCAGCCTAAAACCACTTGAAATAGCACCTAATTAAAAAAAAAAAAAAAGTTGTCAAATATTTTTCATAGCCGTTTTTAGATACATAAATATATATAAAAAACATGCCCTTGTAAAGCATTAATGAAATATAGCAGCATACTGTCCTCTTATGATGTCAAGTTATCTAGGAAGTCATATAGGAGTACATCATCTAAAATGAAATGTCTCTGAATAATTCAGGAGAAAACTGTAAGAATAATCTCCCATGAAATCATTTCATTAAAATAGTATACTTATTAAAGTAAATATTAATTCAAGAGGGTAAGAGCATTCCGTGAGACCCCCATTGGATAACAGGGGTAGTGAACACATTATGTGATGGGAGGGCTCTTGGAAGAAACATCTACAAAATCTGAAGGATCTTTAGCTACTGCAAAACTCTAAACTCTACTCATATTCCTGCAAGGCAGGGGGGGAAATAAAAATAAAAAATCACTGGAGGTAGAGCAAGGAACAAAAGCACTGTACAGAATCTATTTGATTCTGTTCAAATCCTGTATGGACAAGTTTAAAAGTTATTAGACAGCAAAGCCAGAGATTACTACACTTCTGAGGGAATACATGATTTTTACTAGCGATTCAATGCAATATGGAGTTTAAATAATCAAATTCCTAATGCTATTTAGAAATCATTACCTACAGCTAAAGTAACACCAACACTTCTGACTTCTGTTCATCTGTAACAATCAGATGAAGTTCAGAAGTGCAGTAGCAGGGTACTTCCACTAGATGCTTAAGGCAGCAAGTAATTTCATAGTAGTAAGACAGCTGACAAATCTAAAAATATCTGAACAATCTGAAGACTGAACAGTAACAGGAGACTAGAGACATCTTATAACTATCTTTAGACATGGCACCTTTGTGCTATAGACTTAAGTCTTAACTGGATGAGATTTCAAGCAACTGAAACAGTTGAAATGTCATATGTATCCTGATTACTGGAATGAAGTATGAAGCAACCAAGTCCGCCTCCTCTAAAACTAAGTACAGCAATGGTACTAGTCTATCCCTTCTAAGCTCTCCCCAGTTTTAGAATGCAAATGTACACATTCATAACCAAAACCTGTAACTAAAAATGTCAGACACGACCAGAATGCACGTACACAGAGTTAAACCCCCGTAAATCACCTTAAGGCCAGCAAGGTAGGGGGAAAGAAAGCTAGAAAAATCTGAAGTGTCTGGTTTAAAAACATATGAAGCATTCCAGTCCAGATTAAGGTAAAGCTAGTAGCAATAGTCACACTTAAAGAAAAGTCTGGTTAAAAAGGAATTCTGTACAACATTTCTACTAAACCTCATCACAAGATCACTTCTGTAAGTAAAAACATTCAAGAAAGCTATAGGCTGCTGTACAAGCCAAGCAGCAAGTTTGGCACAGACAACACAATACAAATTCTGACAGCTACAGCAACACAGTAGTTACAACTACAGACCTATATAGAGCAAACCTGCATTTTATGCCCAGAACGTGAAAATCCGATGCCTAATGTCAAATGCTACTTAATGACATGTCTAACATACCATGTTTGCTGGAGTTTTGATCTAACGATGTGTTCACAGAAATGCTGTCTACTGTAGTCCATTTCCTCAATCGAGATTGTGGCTCTTTAATACTGCTCATATCCATGTTTACATTCAAGTTTGAGTTCATTCCTGAAAACATATATAAGCTTATGAAATACAGACTAAATGTTTTTCTTCTGCTAATAACCACTATTGTCCTAATAAACATTTAAGAGCATATTACTATGGTTATTTCATGCTTCCAAGTCTCTGTTTTTGAGAAACATTCTAGCATTTAATACAGTGAACTTACTACAGACAGAAGCTAAGCTAAGCAATGCAAAGCACTCTGAAGTTCTTAGCTGATGTCTTCATGCAAAAATATCAGTGGAAGAAGCCATTGAGGAAGTCAGAGAAACTAAAATGTAAATGTCTAAAAAAAGTGGCATTTCTAACACCAGCACAACTGATCTCATCTGTACAAAGTAGTAGTACTGTACTTTGAAGAGCTACGCTCAGTTATAAAAGACACTTTTCTCAGCAAGAAGGCGTGTCTGTACTCATCCCTATTCAGCAGAAGTTACGTACTGGTACCTTCAGTTACAACCTTATTCCCACTCTTACTTGGGCTGTTCAGCCGGACACCTCGCCAGCTTCTGAATCACACTGGAACTGCACAAGTAACACTGCTCCCCTCCTCCATTTATCCTGTTCACATTGTATTAAAACCTCAGTAAGGGAAAACAAACAAAACTTGTCTTCCCCTGTTCTAAGTTGTTGCCTGTATTTCAAAATGTTTATCTGTCAGAGAATCAACACAATGCCAACCGAAATCAAGCAAAATACCTGTGAGAACCAGCTGCTCTGGCCTTGAACAATGTGCCCACACTTTTTGGCATGCCAGCTCTCTTTCCAGGTCTGTAAGAATCCTTAATTCACAACTATACTTGGTTACATTTCCAGCCCTTCAGATCTATTTATTTCATTTCTGAAAATAAACCACTACAACATCTTAACTTGGGCCTAGAGACACAGACTGAATTTCTCAAACCTCTACTAGAAACACCTTCATTCAGCACTGGAAACTAGTGCTTAATTTTGTTCGTAAGTTGATATTCACTGCCATATAGAAGCTGGTCTGTTTGGTTTTTTTTTCTTTGTTTTTCTTAAAGGCTTGAGCAGATGTTGATGCCAGAAAAGCAGTCCCTTGAAAAGCCTCAAAGAAAGTGCCTTGTAACAGGACAGCCGAGTTTTAAGAAATACAACAGCTATCAATAACTGAAACAGAAAAAAGGAAAAACTCCAATCAATCCAGTTTCTGACACCTCTCCCTCTGGCATTGTTGTCAGAGCAATAACCTGTGCACAATAATCTTTCTTCTAACTCTGAAGAAGGTTGCAGAAGACAGACCTCTAAAAGAAGGGTTAGAAAGATCACAAGCTAGCAAAAAAGGCACATCTAGCTGATAAAATTAATGCCGGCCCATTGGCAGGCACAGATATATGTCCATAGCTCCACATTTGAAACCTGTGGACTGAGGGATGAACATCAGTCCCTGAACATAATCTGTAATTTAAACAGTCTTCCCAGATGTAATTTTTCATATCCAATTGTGGAAGACTTTATATTGTTCAGCTATACTCACTATTTGGTAGGAAAAGGTATTTTTAATATTAGAAATACTTAATTCTGTAAATTAATCAGGATGTGAGTGCAGCACTGCTCAACCACAGAGAAGGACTCCCCCCCCACTTGCCCCCAGTCTCTGTTTTTGATGAACAAATATCTAGTGACTCTCGACAAATTCAGTTCCTGAGAATGTAAACAGGACCTCCCTGCTTTCATTGCTAGGTCTCCTGATGCTAATATCAGAACATGGAGAAAATAACATACCTGCAAAATTTTCCAGAAGACAACTTGGCAAGGTCAGCTCCTCCTCACACGACTATGCTACTATAGTTTGTGCACTTGGAGGATGCTACCAGTACACCTCTTGACTCAATTTTTCACTAAAGGTTGAAGAAATTCCAGCAACCTACTATTTCTACCCTTAAGCTTTTATCTGTGGACTGAGTGTGGCTCCACTTGCTTATATCACGATACAGTACCACTCCAATGGGATCCCAAAGAATTCTTGCGTATACTGCAGCAAATTCCTGAGGGATCTCAAAGCAATCTTACAGACACTGCAGGTTCCTGAAATGTGGCAATGATTAAGGGGAGAAAGCAGCTACTTAATTGTCTACAACAATTCAAGAAATGAAACAGAAAAGAACCTAACATAGGCAGAATGCAATTACTCAGCATGAAGTTTGGCAAGGAAAGTTCAATATTCCTTTCATTAGACTTAACATAGTGTCTCTAATAACTAAACAAACTTCATTTTTATGCCTTGCCCTTTGAATGAAAGCAGTAGTTAGATCTTGATGCCAACCACCAGCAGCAACTATTAAGCAGCAGCCTGGACTTAAGACTGGCCACAAGCAAAATTCCAGTGTGCCACATGCAGCGCAACAGCATGGCCTGCACCGACCCACTGGCTCCATAACACTCCACCTATAAGCACAAGGATTTCAGCAGCAGTCTCTATTAAACAAACTTTTCTACAAAGGGCAATGAGAATGCAGAGGAAATCAGCCCAACAGAAATGACCAGGTTAGAATAACACAGAAGAAAAGCAAACTGAAGAGGTGGAAAAAAATAGGGATAAGGAACAAGAGGTAAATGGTATACAGTTGTAGTAGGTATAAGATAGCATTAAAAAGGGACCTAAAGTAAGGAGAAAATATACAAGCCTGGAATTTCTGAAGTAGAAATTGGACAGAAGCCTGGAAATGTAGGGAGAAAGAAACAGGAGATGTTTGTGTTTATAAATGTTCAGACATTTTGCCTGAAATGAGACAACCATTCTTTAAAAATGCAGAGCTAAAAGCTTTCTTTCCTGGACAAAATCACTAAAAGGGAAATCAACATTTTGTTCTACCTATGCAGTTCCATATTCATCGAAAATGTTTCTAAAATTCAAAGAAATGAGACCACATCAATGGATTCTTTGTATGGATTCTACTTCTAAAAGTCCTTTGCCTCCATGAATCATAACTGCAAAAGGACTTGTATCATCCTTGGGACTCAGAGGACAAAGAAGAAATAAAAGGAGACAGACATTCTTTAAGAATGTGAAGTATTTTGCACTGAAATACAGTCACTTCTGGGAATGAGTGCACTTGTGAAAAAAGTTCTTTGGTGAACAAAGATAAGTGAATAAGCCCCACAAAGAATTACTACTTCCATTAAAATCGTAAGTGCTAACAGGATTACAATCACTATTGTTTTCAGAGGAGGCAGGCAATGTGCAAAGAAAGGCTGTGTGTCACATAAGCATTAATTGACTCTACAAAATTAGCATGGAGAAACCCACCTATAGGGAAGCTGCTGAATGCATTTATTGGTGATGGCCCTTTTTGTAGCTCAGGAGTAGCATGGGGTATGACATTCTCAAGGAAAGATTTCATGGTGGGTTGATGGAGTGACTGCTGTTGAGAGGGTGGAGTTTGCTGCTTCATTAACAGGTTTGGATCAAGCTGACGGGACTGTTGCATCATCTGTTGCTGCATACTAAGAGATCGACCCTTAAAAAAACAGAGCAGTTACAATATAAATAGGCAAAAGCTCTTCCACATTTAAAGACAGATAATGAAATGCATCTTTGTGCTCTGTGCATCTTAGCACAGCAAAACCCCAGCATTAAGCTAAGTCACTCATTTAAAGCGTCTCAAAATCCCATTCACTCTTGCACACTTTAATACAATTTATAACAAGAAATGCAGCTCAGGACGAAAAGCAGTTTTTAAAGATAGTTTGAAAAGTTAATAATAAACGTATGTATTTACCTGCTGCTCCTGCTGTTGACGACCACCAGAAGGCATGCTTCTTTGATTCTGCGCTTTTTGCTGCTGAGCCAACAACCGCTAGGAGACAGTGTTTTGTGGTGGTTTTTTTTAAGAACAGTTTATAGCTGATGTAAGTCTCTACTTAGACTTTCAAACAGAACACAGAGTGACTAGCTTTGTTAGCTTACCTGTAACTGGGAGATCTGAGAAAGCTGGTTTAACTGGGACAGTTGATTCAACATGGCTACCTGTTGTGGGCCAAAAAGTGGGCTCAGGCCACCGTTGTTTGGTGCATACTTCAGTAATGATACTGGAACCTGCAAAATGGACCAGTATGAAGAGCGACTGACAGTAATGTGCAATTAATTACACTAGATGCAGAATATTATAACCTCTGGCCAACAGTTGTCTAGTTTCTGAAACACTCATCAAGGCAAATAAGTTTTCAAATATTTACAGAATAAATATCAGCAACGCCAACAGACAAAAAACAGTTTTCTGAAGCAGCATTTTGGTAGTTTATACACAGAATATTTTACGTACTGTTATGTTATGTACCTGAGGGGATAGTAATGGAGGAGGCACTTGAGCACGTGGATTAGGCTGAGATGAATTAAGAGGTTGTGCTGGAGGCTGCTGCATGCTCCTGGGCTGTGCTGCTATATTACCAACACCAAACATACTGGGATTGCCATTCTGGGGAAAGGATGGACAGTTAGTGACAATAAACCTCTTCTGCTGCTTCTCCCACCCCTATATATTTGAATTAGAAGTTAAACACATATCAACCACACAGGTAGCTAGGATGTTATATCAAAAGGTATTAAATGCTGACAAGTAACATGCTAAGGATATGCACACAGCCTTACCTGTCTAACAGAATTCAAGTTTTGCATACCCAGCCCTGCTAGGGAGCCAAGGGCTTGGTTAGGTAGTGCATTATTTGAAGGGGGAAGCTTCATGTTTTGATTGGACATAAACTGCATGTTTTGGGACTCGTCTGCTACAATGCCATCCTGATTGGACAGACAAACCGATGCGCAACAACCAGCCAGCAAGCAAGCAGAAGGGAGAAACCATTGCCAGGAACAGAAGGGAAGAGTCACATGACAGTCCAGCACCAGCAGGAAATAGGCAGAAAACAAAAGAGATCAGGTTAGTCATTTGCCCTGCAAATGGGCTACAGAAAGTGCTTAGTATTATACATAAGTAAGTTAAAAAGAACAAAACATATCTTATGGATTAACAAGAAAGCTCTAATTTTCCTCTCCACTAAATGCAGAAAGCTAAGGAGCACACATACAACTACTTAGAATGCGAAGTCAAAGAAGTTTAGAAGTGTCCACCAGTAAGACACCTACTAACCTTATCAAAGTAAGGACCGCGATCCATGGAAGACTCTTTGGAAATTTGAGGACGAGAACCAGGGCCTTTTCCAACTACACGATTGTAATCTCCAACATTGAGGCCATGTTTATCCATCTCCATCCGCTTATCTGGCAATAACCCTAAGAAAAGTTGAGAGATGCGACTACAACATTGAAGGATTATTGAGTTTTCCAGATACACTAGAAACCAGTTTATGCTTATGAAGAGCTGAACTAATACTGGTCCCAAGCTAGATACTAATAAAAGAAAACATCAGTTTAGCTTTAAACTCTCTGGGCTTTACCGAAAAGGGAAAGGAAACACTATGAGTCAATGGCTACAGACAGCTTAACATGTGGAATCAGCAAAGTGTCAACAGATTTTGCTAGACTTCACAAAAATATTATTCTCAGTTTTTTCTTAGAAACAACGAAGTATAATTGTTTAAACTTGAGTTTCCAGTTGTGAATGCCACCTTTTTTTTTTTAGTAGCCATACGCACTGTCTTGGCTTTGAAGTAGTATCTTTATCACATCCCCTACATTTGTGTAACATTTCAGAGGCCCTTTATTTTCATTCAGTTAAGAAAAAAAACCTATTTAGCTAAAAAAACCAACCTAACAAAAAACCTCAGAAATTTAAAGTATTTGCATTTATTAAAAGCAGATCTTAAGTTATCTTTCATCATTAATTCCACTAAGCAAGCTAGAAGATCAAAATACAAGCAATAATAAGGGAGTCCATTTAGTACCTCACTGTACGAGAATTACTTTCCAAGCAGAAGTTTTAAATTCAAATTAAAAAAATTTGAAATAATTTAAAAATCAGGCTTGCCATTAATATTAAAATCTAAAATTCAAAGAACAATTTCTTTAAACAATAGACTATGAGCCCAAAAGTGAAAATTCTACCAATTCGAAACTGGAATAAAGAGTGCAACTACAATAAAAACTACAATGCTACAATTACTTTTAATTAAATATTCTATTATTATAATATATTGTTCTTAATGTATTAAAGCATTATACTATTTTTGATTTGCTAGAGGAATCATAATAGTCAATGGATTAAAATAAAAATAAAACTGCTCACAAGTCATTTTACACTCAGGTTTAAACGTTTCTAAAATAATTGTTCAGTATTAATTTAGTTCTTAGAACTGAAAATGTGTTTCCAAGAATGAACCACAATGAGCGAGTGTGGTATTTGGAACATTTCTGTTTGTATTTCATGAAGGCATCCTGAAGGCAATCTAGATAC